>LUCH01001888.1:0-38793 GCA_013368495.1 Paragonimus heterotremus
AGCCACCCTGAGCTGATCCCGTACTGTTGGTGGCATTCCGTCCAAGAACTGCTCTGTCAGCATGCGTTGATCTGAATCCTGTCTAAGACCCAAAATGCAGAGCCTGATGGCAGTAGCCTTTGCCTTCTATACTAATTGCAATCTGACAGTTTCAGAGTTGGCTTGGTGAACTTTGGGGATTATTGACAAGGCTTCACTCAATGACGAACGTCAATCAAGCGGGAATCCATAACTGAACTCTTTCGAGCAGTTACAAAGCCATCTCCAGAGACGTTTGAAAACCGTTTCTGGTGGCAGCCTTTTTGTACCCAACTGCACTCAGTTTGACGACATCGTGTGAGAAAATCAACGAAAAATATCGAGGTAAAGGTCACAAGTTGTCTGTGGGATCTGGCAGCAGTATTGGAGAAGCATTGAATGGTAAGTTGACGCGCAATACCGGATTAGCCCCTCAGATATACTGAAAATTCAACGGCCGATAGTTTCGGTGGTGACTTAGTCCATATACGAATGCGTAAAATACTGAGCTTTTTATTTTTTGTCTCACTTGGGACTGTGTGTTCCCTACTAACCGTTTTCTAAGTGTACATTCTGGGGTGAGCGTGCCACCAATTTCGTCTTGTTGTTAACCTGATGCCGTTGTATCCGTGTACATGTGTGTAGACAAAAGAATTCGCCAACTCCGTTTCCTTCCAGGCTTGTGAATACATTTTGATACGAACCATGGCTTACACGTTACTGCGCCACAAACGTGTTCATTCTGAACGCAGGTACACAGGGCATTTTGATTCGTTAACCAAACGAACGTCAGTGACCTACATTAGCGACCGGATCGACGGGATGTGGAACTATCTGCTATACGAAACCGAAGTATAACCAACAGGCTGGTTCTCTAGATTGTAGGTCAATCGTGCCCCTGTCAATAGATCGGTGGAGGATGACTATATAGGTGATCGAAAGCTACAAACACCTGTCCAACGCATGGGACGAACAGATCACAAAGAATACGTTGTTCAGCATTTTGGAACGGTATATTTCATTTTCAGCCTTCTGTCCAGCTGACATGTTGATTATCTAGCTGTGGGTATTCATATTTGGGAGAGCAATTTTATCGACGTTTTCACCCAGCCCAAGCCCTGATCTTTCGCAAATGGGTCATTTAAAATAATCAAAATTGACATACTACTCATCAGTAACACAAGTACAATACTTAACAGTGGCGTTCGTGGATGTCTTTGTGAACGAACAGAGAAATTCTGCCGGGCTAATCAATCGCCTGATACAGTTGATAGGTTCCATATAACACGGAGGGTTGGGTAGATAACTGAGTACGCAAGTAAAGTATCTGACTTCGTGGCTCAGCTGGTAGAGCACTTTCTGTATTTGGGTATGTTGTTTCAGTCATTGGTTTGGATCCGGTGGAAATCCAAATCTTTCACAGTTGAGGCATTTACAAATTATGAAATATACCACACTACTTGTTATTATTTCATTTGCGTTTTCATTGGTTTTACTTTGATAGGAGTAGGGTGGCAGTTTCATAGGCTGTTCTACAAAAACCGAACATTTTTTTTCAATAAAAATGTCAGAGAATGTGCGTACCAAATGCTACTCGAAGGACGGCAACTTGTTTGGCCATTGTGGATAATGAACTTTTAACCAATCAACTAAGAATAACGCGAGGTTACGTGCAGGTTTTAATGCACAATGGTTCAGCCACCTATGGAAATTTAATCGAGGACGAACGCAGAAGTCTCGACAACGGCCATCTGAGGTGACCGAAATTTACAGCACTACTATTTGCCGGTAAAATTGCGTGATTTTCAACACTAATGGACTTTAATTAGTCATTCGCCATTACTTTTGCTGACTGATTAAAACCTTGCTTTACCATCAGTCAGCATGAATTTGGAAGGTGCAACAAAATGAATCGTCTCCGAACTATCAGAGTATACTGAACAAAGGCGCAGTATTTGCGAGATTGACGAAAACACTTTCAACTTGTTTTTCGTCTGTTCGATGAGATACGAATGCACATGTTACGGTGACAATCAGTGGAGGTCGAAAATTTTCCATCACTCAGAGCTGTGACCGAGACTGAAATCGTACACTATCAGCCACAAAGTTGTTCATTTAACGAAGTTTGTAAGTAACGCATCACGGCAGCCTTGGATTGAATGACAATGTACACCTTCGTGTACATCTTGACAGCAGTTTACGGTAACACTGTATGTTGTGCTGAGAGTGTGCAAGTATTCCAAAAGGCTGCATGCGATAGTGGAAAGCCGTTGCGTCTTACGCAATACTTATCCGTACTAAATCCTTCTGAACGTACTTGAAGTTTCTCAAAAACAAAGGTGAGGCGGATTATGCAGTCTTTTGAGTATTCCAAGACTGGGCGATTCAAGTGCGGTTGCATCAATATATCTTATTCTGAGGCAGCACACATGAATCACATGACTCACAATGCACATACAGGTTTTCTTTTGTTGAGGGATGTTAGTGTCACCCAATTATTCTGTCATATGCTTAAAAGTTTAACGTTATGATAACCTGTGAGTGGTATATTAAGATCGGTTGGAAGGTAGTTGACTATAAAATAAATTTTCTTTCCTCCTGCTAAAGATTCTAAGAGCCATAGGTTATTGTTGTGTCCAATCGAATGCAAGTGAGCCATGCAGTAGGCCAATCAGATTGCTCTGACCTTAAAGTGATCGATAACACATGCGCACATCGGTTGCCTGGACCGTCTGGACTGAGAGTTTTCCGTAACGTTACTTGAAACGGTAGCTTTAATAAAGCTTACTTACTACTGGTATTTTCCGTCGTTCTTGAATACAACATTTATTAATCACATTTTGGGTAGATTCTGTTTGGAACAATCGCAAACGATATTCACTCGGTGCGCATTAGATTGGCACTCATACAAGCTAATCACTACGAGGCCTTCGTGCAAGACAAACTAAGTCATCGCTCATCTGGTTGAAAGCGG
The DNA here is from genome assembly GCA_013368495.1 of Paragonimus heterotremus. Lineage (NCBI taxonomy): Eukaryota > Metazoa > Platyhelminthes > Trematoda > Plagiorchiida > Troglotrematidae > Paragonimus > Paragonimus heterotremus. The sequence goes on from LUCH01001888.1 coordinate 2,993, forward strand.
GTTACAACTGATCAAACCTTCAAAGCGGTATATCACCTACCAGGCAACCCATCAAAAGCTGTCCAAATTAGAACACTGTACTGTCGAGGCCATTGGAATCAGGCTGCTTCACCCGGTATTATGTCATCAAAAACCGTCTGTTCAGGCGCTGCACCTACCATGGCCACAAATACAACCAGCGCGACCAAACCAATGGAAAAGCATGACGTAACCGATCAATCAAGCCATCGTCAAACATCGACCTAGTTTCTTTGTAATAAGTCTGATCGATCTAACTGTATTAACTCCGTATATAAGTGTACCGGCCTAAAGATGGATTATCGAAAACATGTTTGCTTATATGTCTTTATTCTCACAAATTAAGTAGGTCAGTGTGCAACCGGTTTTCCGCAAATCAGTAGAATATCACTAAAATCAACCTAACTGAAACTGGCGATCGACGCGAACCAGGCAATAAGAAGCAAGCAGACGTAACCAAATTTAAAGAGATTATGGAGAGTGAGTGCCCTTTCTCATTCTATTCAAACAATATAAATCCATGCTTTTTCTTACTAAACAATACCGTTCTGATCAAAATAAACCACTCTCTTGTGACTTTTGGCAGACTCGTTTCGAAAAGAAGCTTTTGATTCGACTTCCTCTCTTGTTAGCTAAATTGTAATTGAGGTTTTATCAGACGCAATTATCAAGGCAGGTAACATATGTAGTCTGGAAACGAGTGAGTAACATGAGTACTAATTGAAAGTGATAGCTGCCCAACTAAGTAGAGAAATCTTCATGTGCATGGGAATGGTTTTACCTAGATTGGCCTTCTACTGCGAGACACCTCATCTGGTTCTGTAAAGACTATCGCTGTGTGGTAGTTCAAGGCAACAAGTTCACATCTCATACAATGTTGGTCCCGATAACCGTTTGCATCGATTAGTTTAAGATTTCGACCTTACACCAATTGTAAATTTTGGTCACTTATTGTTAAACGATGCATCGCTTCACTTAACTTTCCTCATTTATCAGCATAAGATTCATCACTGTACATGACCGATGCTTACTGCTGAGCAAAAAAGGAGTAGTGTCTGAGTTATCTTAGCTCACACGAACTGTTGTATGAACAGCAGGATGCTATACCGAGTGCACATTAGTTCAGCACGCTCCGCTTACTGTGGAGTAGGCGGTTGACTGCACTCAGCCAGTCAGTATTGTTTACACAGCCAATGGGTCTCTAGTTTTACGTTGTTCTGAACCATTCGCTATTCCATAGAAAAGTCTATCCCTGTGTACAGCTGGATGTGGTTTTTCATGCCGTTTGCATCGGCAACCCTGACTGACAACAAGGGTTTGGCTGAAAGACCTGTTGGAACGCGAGTTTTGCGGTCAGTCGTGAATGGTGTTTAATTTATATTAGTCAAAATCCACTACTACTAACCAGTGGTCAAAATATCTTCGAGTAAATCCAGTGATTCCTATGGTTTCAACATTATGGGAAATCCACATTATAGGGTTATCGATTGGAGTTATCAGGACGGTTTCTGTGTCCGCCCTCGAATGTGGCTGAGCACTCGCATGTGATAATTCGCGTCTTTTGTGGGGATGGCGATGCATGCGTTGTTTAACTGACGCATTTCACTGACCACATAAAAGAGACAGAAACAACAGTGTGTCTGCAGGTTCTTCCACGCGTGCAACTTCAAACAGAAAAAACTATAAATTATTGAACACCCATCAGTCAACACAGAACACGATGCCCAACACGCCGCCAAACGGCCGGCTTGACGTTAGTATGGTCGGGCCCTACTGGATCCACGACCGCCGACGCATGACCTGTAGCGCCAAACTGTGATTGGTGATTTTGCCATTGAAGGTCAGTCTCCTCTCTACCTTCTTTGATTGGCACTCGTGAACCGACAGCCTGCGCGTGCGATTGTCATACCTTCCTCGGCGCGGCAACCGCACATGCCAAACGCCCCCGCACGAAGCTGATTGGCCTATGGGGTTGTTCGAAAGACACGAGCTCCGTACGCCACAGATGCGCGTCGATTGATATCGAACTCACATGACCTAGGAACATGTGCGATGCCGCCTGTCTTGTTTGCACGCCGTCCCCAGCGTAGCTGTGCTGACGTTGGTAAGCTCTGTTTGGTCGATCCGTTTACCTTCCATTTGCTGTTCTCGTGTTGTTCGTTCGCGTTGTGTTCGTATTCAATACATTAGGTTTCTCAGGAGAAACCCGACTGCAATCTGTAACTTACCAACCTAAGTTAGCTGAACAACAAAATATTGAACACCCCGTGTGAAGATGAGGTTTGTTTTACTCTCAGTTGTTTTTGTCATGCCAGAACGTTGCCACCATTCTGGGTGGCGCTCAGCTCATTTTCCTTGCTCGTTGGTTCAAGATATTCGTGTCGTCTATATTCAGCGTTCCAGCTGCGCCACTTAGGGTGTTCTACGCTATATGCTCAGTAGTACTTCCAGTGAACACGATTGACAGCACTCTAGACCAGGGCCACCTCAGGTGGCTACAACGTTGAGTTGCTGTTTGTTCATAACGTGCCTTTCTCAGAACTAATGAACCGTGTTCTATGAAACAAGGCGATTGTAACTTGGCGATCAACAGTGTGTTAACACTTAGAAGAGGCTTGTAACAAGGGCATCAGATCGAGGTACCCAGTCCTAGTTTCATGCCTCTGTTGGTTTGTTTTTTTAGGTGATTCACTGTTGTTCAATAAGGCCCAACCCACCCACCCCTGCCGTCGTCACAAATATGTTAAAGTTTAGGGAAGAAAATGAATGGCAAAATACGGACTAACATTGTGCTCGGTCGATCTCCACGTCTGTCGTAGTCATTGTACGATTGTACACACTTCAGTCACTCATCACACACAAGACCAAGCTGATAGATCACGGCCATCGTCTGCGATCGGTGTGTGTGTGTGTGTGAATTGCATCGCATTGCCTAGTCATTTATCCAGCATACACAGAGGTTTCCTTCGTGATAAGGTAGAGCGAATCTCGTTCTTTACCGCTCCTCATGGTCTAGTTCATTCTTGTATTCAAATACCTTTCTGTTAAATTCCTGTGTTTGGTGGGCGTCGCAACAGTATACACAAAGATGACGAAAAGCCGCTAGGCTTATTCAGAGAATAACCGACAGCAAAAAGGTTCAATATTCCTGTCATCAGAGAACACTTATTTTTTGCGACCGGTTGCTTTTAGGTCACAAGGGTGCGTGAAATTATTGTACACATTTTCTACATATTTTTATCCAAAGTTGACTCTCACACGTTATACACCAATGATTTGTTGGAGCGGGTTGAGTTTCGATATCATCGCTACTAGGCATCGTTGAAATTGCACCGAACTGCGGACATGCTGTGGCCTCGACGAACGTGGATAGCGTAAGCGTCGCAGAATGCGACTATGTGTGAACTGAGGTCAGTTTGTGCACACGTGATTGACTGATTAGTTCCAGTGAATGTTATTAGCACTGTCAAGCAATATCTCGACTGATCATTTGCATTCTTTCTGTTTCCTGCTATTCTGCTTTTCGGAAGGTTTTTCGGCACTGCCGTGGCAACTTCTGCGTGAACTGATCACCTAACACCATTCGTAATCACGCCAAGGCATCACTAAGATGGTAACCACATTCTGCGGCGCTCGTATGATCGAAGTTGAGTCACACACAGAAGCCGTGCCATCGGTTTCCATCAGTGGTGTTAAAGGTGTCTTGGTTTCAAGCGGCGTCTATAAGAGGGAATTCTGCGCATATTCAGAACAAGTGTCGGATCGCACGGGTTTACTGGATGATTTCTTATCTGCTTATCGTACTCCTGGGAAGCGAGTGACGCCGATTCGTAGTTTTGCGCGGACAGCAGAGCGAAACGATGCCGTGGGCATCGAAAATATGTGTACTTACCGTCCCCTGTCATTGGGCGCATGTTGTGAATTGCGACATTCGACTGGTGCAAACTTCAGTTGCCAATCTGCCGTTGTGTTTTGCTACCCGTTGTCAAGTCTAAGTTTTACACAGCGAGCCAATTTCAGCACTCTGAGCAATTGTTAACAGCGTCTGAATGATACATCTGATGGACGTGCGCATAACAGAGTTGTTTGTGCTTAACTATTTAGACCTGAGTTTGCGATATATGTGCGATAATTTCAAGCGCTGCCATCCAGGGAAGCGGATACTGTTAGTTTTGATGTTAATGCGTTTAACGCAGCGATTCTTTGATACTGGTCCTTTGAGTAAAGGACCAGTGGTCAGTTGTCGAAACGCAGCTACTGACAGTTAACTTATCCGTTTGACTGATTCAACTGCAGTTGTGTGTGGTGCACACTGTCACCACCCCAGGTCGGGGAACGCGGGAGATGAGTTATTTGGTCACGACGGCATGACTGCACGATAGAGCCACTCCCAGTAGATGTTCCATTCACGAATATATTAATCCATTTCCTTCCCGAAATTTCTACATTTTAAGGGATTTAATTTTGCACTACATCTACTTGGCATTCGTTCCGATTACACTGTGGTTACCCGAAAAGGATTGCTATACTGTGCTACCTATTATTGGGATTTGCTCTTACCAACCATCCTCTTTAAGAATGGTTCCGTTCACCCTTGACCTGTCTTCACGTGCATCCTTCAATAAGTACACACTGGCAATCAGTAACGTGACCGATAGACCGCATTTCCGTTCACCTGTTGTCACCTCCCTCTAGCCTCTCGTTAAATAATTTCGCCATTTACAGTTTCATTCGTAGTCCAGCAATCATGCCAGTCCTCGGTCGATTTTGGGATCTGTAGGACCTGCGTTTATGGAGAATGTTCACACGCGCGTTTACTTCAATCCACTTAATAGAATACATACGTACAGAAAACGTTTACTTTCCAACCTGTAAGACAATGACTGATAACTCAGTGATATTTGAGTGATGGGTTAGGAAGCAAGCAATCGACTGTAGAGTGGTTGTGTATAAAAATAGAGGTCTGATGAATAAGCCTCACTCAGCTTGTAACTGAACCACACAGCTAGATTAAGTGAGCTCTTGAACACGAGAATAATCAACAGGTTTGATGTCACGTAAATAAACGTTTTAGCAATACCACACCGAAAAAGTGGTGCTCACTTAACACAATTATGTTTTTAAAACATTTGCCCGTTTTTTGCAGGATCGTTTTGTGTCTTTGTGGCGCACACATTCATTAGCAAATATACATTTAGCCTGTAGATGAAACAACTTTTTTTTTGTTGTTATTCATATCTGTTATGACAGTCCAAAAACAACTTAATAATGCTGTCAATTAGGGGAAAACTGGTGTAATTTTTCTGTGACTGAACATCAGTTGATATAGCCTACTTTTTGGGATGTCCACATGGTAATTGAGTACTACAACATCGATCTTTGGAAATCGTTGAATGTATAACGATATGGCACTGCATAATATAGTATCCTGTTATTCACTTTCACACAGTCCGACCTAACTGATCGTTCGCCGTTCAATACTGAAACTGACAGCCGAAAGCTGAAAAGTACGTGTCTGTAACTCTGAACCAACCCCACGAACACGTGCCAGCTTTGCTTCAACCGATTTCTAGCATGGCATAGCGGTTTTTATTAGTCTGAATTTTCCATAACTTTATCGATCCGCGTGTGCATAAGTGATCACATGTCTCACTTTATTCCATTTATTCCATCCACTTCCCGGTCTTTTAGTTACGTCAGAATGATGTTTTAAGTGTTTGAAGCTGCCTGTTTTAGACTTACTCTTGTTATCCGAAGTTGGTCATTAAATCACTATCAAGGGTAACCCTTTTGATGAGCGATGTTGTTGGTATCGACGGACTATCTCAGAGATGTTATCCATAGCAACATTGTTGTGAATCACGACCCAACGCCCAACAACAACCGCTCCCTTATCTTCAGCATATATGAAGGGCTGATTATTGAGTTCTTCTGAATGCCTATTTTTTATTCCTCGTTATTACAAACGTGCATGGGGGAGCCAACACGGGGTACAATAAACGCTTCTCTATGGAGAAATCTGTGTGTTCATGCGGTAGACCACGGATCTTTTGCCAGCTGCTTATCGGGACCGTCCTTTTTATATCTCAGGTATTCAACTCTAGCAGTTTAAACCAATCGCTCAGTTTGTTTGTCACGTGGTCTAGCTCTTTTAGCATGTGAGAAAACTCGTTGTGTTTATTGAATTCTTTTCTTCCGAGCGCACGCGCCGTTTTAGTTTGCGAAATTCTTCGTAATGCTAATTGTGAATTTCGCCTGAGAACGTAAGTTGTGTTCATCTACCAATTAATATATGGTAAACATTTTCGTGAGTTTTTCCCCAACGAACCATTATTGTGAGCACACTGTGAGGTCACCAGGGGGTGTTGTGTCCCAGCCCAACGGTCTTTACACTAATCTGACAAGACCGGAGAAGACCAACGAACATGAAACTAACCGACCTAACTGTGGCCATAAATTGCTTGACCAAATACCTTCAGTTTTGAAAGGTCCTACCTTCAATATCCTTTGGCCGACATGTACCGATCAAAGTTATGATTTGTTACAAGGAGCTATCAGGGTGTCCACGCGTAATGGTTTTATTGCATTTAATGTAGTAAATTTAAATGTGTCCATAAATCAAACTTGGCTGCTGGTTGCCATCGTCGAAGGGTCATTTATGATCTCCAGCGCACGCTGTCAAAGTTCCAGACTCAACCATGACAACCCTACGTTTTACCATACCAAATTTAATAGCGCTTTTTCAACTCACCACACTTGTAATGGTCAGCGTGCCATTGATTTAGACTGCCATTTTATATTGCACCATCCTGGTATTTTTTTAAAATATTCTTTTGATAAGTCAGATATATTCTGAGATCGGTATGAATCTTGTACTGGGATATGCCATAATTGTTTCACTTAGTATGACTTTTTCGTCTTTCGTTTCCGGCTAATTTTGTATTACTTGGATTGCGTTCTGATGACACTAAATACGTGGTTGTTTGTTCACCTATCAATGTCATTTCGGACTTCGGCGGAGCTGTCTGCTTACTCATTCTGGCAGGTCTTCTCAACTCCTTAAAATGTCGGCGGCCTGGATTACCCTTTATGTGGTCGATTTCTTTGTTAAAAAGCCTTCGACCTCCATAAGGTTAAAATTTGTGCAATTTCTATTGTTCCGTTCTCTGTTCCGAGACCTGGGTTTGAAAGCGATTGACGCGGAGTCCCCATTATTGCTAAATCCACCCTCAAGTCCAAACCAGAAATTTTCACTCACGCAACGTAGACTGTAATTGCCGAGCGTTCCGTTTGTTTAATGCTATTTACTAGGCACTGTTTCGGATTGTATGTATGTTGATTGATCGATGAGATGTGCATTCGGTAACGTGACCTTGGAATGCACTAACACGCACGCGATGGATTAGGTGACTCGGTCTTGCTAGCAATATAGTGCAGTGTTTGCTGAATGGATTATCAGTCATTTAAAGTGAGCATCGTCAGACCTTCGCTACACGCCTATAAATGTGGCTCAATTTTATACAGGAATTATTAAGTCTTGATAAACTTTTTCTGAAGACTGTCAACGTGGAGTTCGTTTATGACCTTGCAATATGATTTATTCTGTCTGCCATCCAGGAAAACTGATGGAGATGGAATGAATTGAATGATTAGAGGTAAGCACTTGGATCTCACTTCCAACCAGCAATCATTAATTTTGACTACCATTTGAAGGACCAGTTATACACGGATGTGCTTCAAAATGTCCTGTCGCATGCTTCATACAATACGCTAACTTTATGTCTTATTTGGGCTACTGGCCCCGCAAGTCCTTTGATTTAAAAGGCAGATGAAACCATGTGGTAATTTGGGAAATGTTTCCTTCGGTTGATGAATTTTGTCACCTCTGACGTGCGTGTACAGAATGGCTTAATAACTCGGAAATTGATCGCCAGTCGTGTTTGGTCGCAGCTTTCCCATTCAGATAAACTTCTCAACTTGCCTTGTTCAGAACAAACCAGTCTGCCCGAGTTCCGTCATCTTTTGATCTGGATTCGAACCCCGGTCAGCGTTTACATGAGTTGTCCGTTTGAACTATTGCATCAGTTACCGCACACTGAGCACAGTTGAAACGTAACATCTATACTCTGAACCACATGAACTTGTGAGCAATGTTCTTGTGGCTTTGTCGCCTTGAAGGGGACCAGCAAATGTTTTGCTAACCCCAGTAGATGGTCACACGATCAGGAATTCTCAGTCAATCGAAAATACTAGATCTTCTGTAACCTCCTAAGAAATATTTTTTTCTTACGGTTGGGTAAGCAAAGATCTCAGTTTCAGCCTGACCAAACGGGATACTGTTATTTGGACTGCGTCTCCTATTGAGGCAAGCGGACGAACTGAGCGTTACCCATGCACATATAGCTGATCGTTCAGATGTGACAGCCCAGTCATGCCTAGTGTGAATGAACCGGCACAGTGATCTGTAGCCAGCTCACGACCACGTGGATGGATCGATTTCAAGTCCCTGTAGAGACTAGCATTCAACATCGAATGCAACAGCAGGAGCGAGTCTTGATACTGATATTTCTTTTCGAAAGTGCTGGCTGTAGAAGTTTATTTTAACACGAACACTGCTATTGTGTGTGGGTTGTTCACTCTCTCAAAAATTGTATACTCATTATCACTGACAAAGTAGTCTTGAGCAACTTTTTGTGTGGAAAGATTGGTGAGCTATGCAGTGTGGTAACGTTCGAATCGGTCGTTGGCAAATTTTGAGGCTTGGTTGTCTTGATTTGTTTGATCTGAAATGCCTTTGGCACATCTACGCGATGGCTGCTGATAAGTAAGTGTGACACGACTGCACTAGTGGTTGACTTTGTGACTATATTTGTGATCTAAGCTGGTTGATACTTTGTACTGCGTGTTTGATCGACATACCTGTCCGTTTGACAGGTGTATTCTGTTGTACAATGTCCACAAGTGATATATTACACAAGCGCTGATTGGTTCTAGAGAGTCAACCTGCCTTTGAGACTAATTCTGAAATGTTTGACAGATGCAGCCGGAACTGTTTACTTCAGACTGATGTAGATGCCGGTTCTCATATTCTTCTGTTACTTGTTTTGAACGCGATGCAGTTTTTCTCCGAGCATTAGGAATGTGGTCGTTAATCACTGTGACGAACATTTCGCATGTTGTAAATATATCCGGCCAGTCTTCTTCCCTGAACCCATTGGTAGGAAAACAGAGCTCAACCTCCTGCGTGTTACCTGAACAGGTTTTTTTCTCACGTTTGATCTTTGGAACAAGCTGAGTTTAATTTAGTTTTAGAGAAACCAAACCGTCTAAATTAATATTGTCTCAGCAATGTTTTTCCACGAAGTATCCACCTCCTCGAGGATTCATCCGGGCGTGAGTACATATTCACATTAAGAGCTTGAGTGAATCATTTATCTCCGGTCCGACAGTGTACGGAACGGAGCGGTGCACTCGATTAAGCACCTCAAGGACACATTTTAACCCCATACTGGTTGGATTAACAACAACGATATCTCTATACTAGTAGCAGAGGCTGAACGGTTTAATGTTCGTACACAGCTGTTTACTTTCCAGATTTGGCTTGAAACTATTGGTCAGGATTTGGACCAGGATCAGTAGTCACATCTTGATTAACCATTGGATGAACATATCGTGTACTGATTCTCAGTCCATCCACCGAAAGCAGTCGGGCAAACTTTTTTTTATAACGACGGGATCGATATCTATCACGTTGCTTAACCTAGATTTATATTCACAAAAACAGTACATTGAGGCTTTGCAGCCCCTGATCTTGAGTGGCCCGCATATCTGTCTCATCCACGTCCACACAGAAATTAGGCCTTGGTTATGGAAGATAAAGCTATATTGTGTGCAGAGCGGTAATCGATCTTCTCTTGTCAAGTAACCAAAAACCTACACCCCACTACAAAACAGCAAGACCACTGTGGTTTTACTACATTACGTAGCGATGTTTAATTTCTCATCAACACCTCATGACAATAAAAATTTATTTCACGCCGACTGGTTCTTAGTGAGCTAATAGTGAACGCCGCCAAAATGAGGGCTCTAAGCCTCTGGACAATTTTGTGCATGCTGTCTATCGAAAGACGGTAGCAACACCCATTTCCTCCGTTCCTTTTCGAGACCTACTTTTTTCCCTTTGACTTCGTCTGCGAAATCGAAACAAACTAGTTTAATATCAGATTATTCTCTCCTTCTTTTAACTTACCCTGAAACACTTCATGGTGCCCTAAATCTCAGTATCTTCATATTCGTGTCAATCAGTTATGCCCCAGAGTATCTCAACCTGGTTCAGACCAACATTTCTGAGATACCGATCTACAGTGTATTCCTCAAAGTGGGAGGGGGGCATTTTTATGAATTGAGACGTATGTATTGACTGGTTTCGCCGAAAGATTATACTCGTAAACTTGCCGTCTAATAAATTACAAATGAATGAACATATTGGCTAGTTCATTCACATCCTTCGTTTGAACTGCGTCTAATGAGATCATAAATCGTATGGTTAAGGCTCGAATGGCGTTTGCCACCGTCTGTAATTTCTGGTGTTGCCATGGTCACAGTCTATTTGTGCTAGCTAGAGCGTATGATACAACCGTACTAGTAGTCTTGCCACGCGGTCAGAACATCTGGACCATCTTATCGGAGGATATCAGTGTTCTTGAAGCATTGGCAGCGTCTGTTAAAAACACCTTTTTAGCAGTGATGAAGTTCGTCTACGTGTCTTGGAGACACTCTGCTGACCAATCAGCATAATAATTCCGATTCACAGATATCACCGTCCTTCAAATGTCAATGCACCGCTTGCTATGTCATTCCTTTTTATAACCCGTGGGTCAGATTGAAAGCAGCAACCTGATAGTGAGCATATGACTTGGGTTTGATACAGTACGACACTGTCACTGTAGCTTACTTCAATAGGGTGTTCGGTTTCCTGTGTGGTGTCCGACGGGCATTGAACAATTTTGGTTGAGGACGCTGTTTGATATCACAAGAAGTGGGGATCAATGGCGCTCGTGTTACAAATCATTGTGCACCGGTGTAATTTTCTTTTACATCTTCCTTCGTTCTATTTCATCTTCCATCGTCTTCTTCCCTGTGTAGTGTGGCACGTTTGCCAGTTCATGTAACTGCTGCGGTTAAATATGTTTATATCGCAGATAATCGACGATCGTTTGTCAATGGTGTATTGACCAAACGAAGTTTTGCATTCCGTGGAATCATGGAATTATCAGTAACCTAGTGTACTAATTGCTCTCATCTGAGATCAGGCTGGCTATCTATTTACATAAGTGTATTTCCTTCTCCTATCTTAAGCTTTATCTTAGACTGCCCATTAGCTTCCGTTCATTTCCGCGTGCCTTGCTGTAAGACCGACATTGTCTGTATCGTTAGTTTCTTACTCGACCAGTTTAAAATTTGAATTTTGTTCGTTTGTTCGTACGTGACTAGTTCTGTGTGCTATTCCTATTACAGCTGATGACTTATTCCCATTTTACGCTTATTTAAATTGGTGCATGTTAATTGATCATATTCCGTGTATCGTAACCGAAGAGGTCGGTCGAAGTGTCACTGTAGAGTACATCTTACGTAATTCTACTTGCGTGTTCTAAAATTATGGTGACTGTTGGAACCTGGCTGTTTCTGAAGGTTACTGCACTTTGTAAAAGTAGATTCTCCGTGGTGCACTTCTGTATCCTGTTCAGATTATTGTGGGTTACCTATTCTAAGTGTTTCTTTCGCTGAATTCACCAACGTGCTTTGAGTTGTTGGTGACCAGTTCGTATATACTCAAACGGGACTGTCAGTCGAAACGAACTTTGGACTGTTAATAAATTCCTCCACCGATGTCTGTCAGGTCTTCGTTCCTTTAAAGGTGCCCACACAGCAGTGGGACGTTTTGGCTGCATGCGGGGATGTATATGAGCCCAGGTGCTTTGGGCTATTCTGTCAGCGTCAATTACGTGGTTGACATAAGCGTTCTTGTTTTTCTCTCCGGGTTATCAACCAGGGCTGTCCAGTTTGTCCTGTCCACCTAGTTATAGTACAGAACATTTAAAACACTAGGTTTCCTTTAATAACTTCATCAACACAGAAAGAAGACATGTTGCGATATGTTGACATTTCGGTTACTGTCATCAGTGGCAAACGTAACACGTGCAGGTTATATATGACACAAATAGAGATAGACAGGGTATGGATACGTATACAATCGCACCATGTATCATGTCGTTACCACCACGGCAACCCTGTGGGTTTCTCCAACCACCTCTGTGCACATAGTGCCGGATGGTGAGTTCTGATCATGACAGCTTCGCTAAAGGTCAGTAGTTTCGGGTTCTGATGGCATAACAATATTTTGAATGATCTAAGTGAGTCAACTTGGTGACCTGTTATCGTGAAGTGTCTGGCAGTCGATGATGCTGGGCCCCGAGTAACGGATTCACTGGTTTCAGATTGTTGTGTCATGAGTTGTTTTAACCAGTTCTGGACGTGTTCTGCCACTCGCTGACAGCTGTCGGTCTGTTCTGCCTATGTAAACGTCACGACAACTACAAGTGAACTGCTAGACAACGTGAAAAACAGAATGGTCAGACAAACTGCGTTCACGATTGTGTTGAACGTTGTGGGGATAACATTCGTGTTAACACGGTTATAGTTGCGCCTTTTTTCGGGTATTTTTGAAAGTTTTTTTTATCATTCTTGGTAGGGATTTTGTCAGCCAAACTAGATGACAGTTCGTCTCAACACTAGAACAGCCAACTGATCATTTTTGATCAGTTTTAAGTTCCATTCGCCATTACATTCTGGAAGTTATAGACCGAACTTTTTATATACTTTTGTTTATGCAAATTCTAAATCCCCTAAAGTTGATATAATTCGCCTAAATGGGGCGTATGCCGCGAAGTATCGAAGGTATCGGTCACCTAGGATCGGCTGAACCATCAGACAAACCGTCACAACTGAACGTCTTCATATCAATAGAAACGTGTCTGTGCGTCACGTCATTCGTTGTTCTCCGTGGCAAAATCAGTTATTTGACTTGCACGTGCGTTGACTCATGGGTCGTTTCACTGCGAACAAGTGGACCGGTCAGTGGACGATGGAAACAGAGATAATGTGATCGAATATAACGAACACGTTGGCTCGTTCGTCATTTCTGCTCAGCTCACACTTAGATGGCGATATGGGTAGTTGGTCTAACTACACGGTGGAGTTCACTGCAAAATATGCAACCGCCTACCATCATCATTTTTCTCTTGTGGTTGCTGTGTAGCAGATGCCATTTTTAGAAAGGACAAGATTAGTCACATTTGTACCGCATAAGTCTGACAAGTACATGGTAAAATTACCAGCGCCAGTTAACTATAAGACGTACGTGAGCGTACCTATTACCATATTTGAGTGCACAAGGACGCGACCTACGAAACGAAATAACCTAACACGGTTTTATTCCATGGTGAAGCTAAGTTTAGAGTCGACATAGTTGATTCCGTACGACCTCGATCGATCCACTGTCAGATGTGACCGATGGGTAGATATCGATGGAACGAAAGGTTAACGGCAGATAACTTGAATGCCGCTAGTAAATGAACCCGTTTAGGTAACCAAGGTTGGAGACAGCAGTGAAGACGATGGTTTAACGTGGTAATAAATAGAACAACGACAAGCAAGACGAGTGTAACGACAAATCTTAAATGTGATGCTTCATGGAAGCTTCAACTGTACGAAACAAGTAGGTTGAATAATACTTAATGCCAAATGACCGCTAACCAGTGTGACCAACACAGTCTAAACTAATACGACAGTCGGACATAAATTAAGGTCAGTAGACGAGATGAACAGCGAACTAAAGGCACCCGTAAGAAACAAGGTCGCAGCGAGCTTAAAGAGAACGAGCTTCTTAATGGGTTTGAAAAGCTAATAGAAAGCGCAAGATAGCCCTAAAACGTGGCGAGATTCATTGAACCGTTCAAAACTAAAATCCCTTTTGCAGTCACTTGGAAAACATCATTGATGTGACAAAATAATGAATTGAATGTGACAGTACATGAGAGAACTTATGAAGACGTTGGGTCTAGGTAATAAACTGATTAACTAACGCCACTTTTACAACACAAAGGAAATTGTTTGTCAGTAAAGATGCCGTCGCCTCTATTGGCTGAATGTAACCATGTGCGTTGGATTGTAGAACGAAAAACAAACAACAAATGAAATTGTACAGTATGAGGGACTCGTTACAACTTGAACCTGAACTTTCACACCAACAACAGCTTGCGGTCAGATTTTAGTGCGACTCGGCGAGTGAACAACATGCTAACAGATCATCACAGCACATTGCAGCAAGCCAACAGACATCGTTGACAGCATGCTGCGGATACGCAATACCCGATGCTTCCTAAGCTATGGACTGATAATCAGCATCATCCTCATTATAGGCGACAATGCATCACTGACTCTTCTGTGAAGAAGAAAGCAAGCCAGGAAGATGAAAAGAAAGTAACGGAAGGGATTGGGACTCAACTACTAAGTCTGTATTCAATCATTCAACTTCAATGTGCCTACACCTTGCAAACGAACAACCGAGCTATAAGTGTAGGTAAGGCGTCATCAGCAAGATCATTTCCCTGTGGCTTCCACTTCCCCGCGTCGTTACGTGAACTTACTCCGCAGACAATTCTGCCAAAGGACAACATTCACGCCACTGAGCTCGATTAGCCGCCATCTCACCTAACGTTCCCAGCCACCGACCCTGTGAGTCGCCAGGTTCCCAACCCTGAAGACGAACTCAATGTTAGGGCGCCCACCCTGTTACCGTCCCAAGGCGCCTCCATCGTGAGAAAGAAGAAAAAACCATTTGACTCAGTCCTACTTAGCGGAACTGTTCAAATCGGTTGAGACTTTATACCGCTATGCACATATGCGATTCCAACTCTTTCTCATGATGTGGTGGGAATGTGCGGACATTATGTGCTCTATAAATAATTTGAAATTGTCGTCCTAGT
Source organism: Paragonimus heterotremus (assembly GCA_013368495.1). Classification (NCBI taxonomy): domain Eukaryota; kingdom Metazoa; phylum Platyhelminthes; class Trematoda; order Plagiorchiida; family Troglotrematidae; genus Paragonimus; species Paragonimus heterotremus. Next base: position 18,058 of record LUCH01001888.1, read on the forward strand.
TGCACACGTTTTGGAGCGGAACAAAGCTCTATATTTTGAACGCGTCTTTTGGCTTGCCTTGGGAGCGAATACGGGACAGACGCTGTACTATTCGGACCGAGGTTTTCGTGTTAATTATTACCGAGACGAGAATCCGAATTTTGCCAAGCGAATTACAATTGCTAGGACGAACCAGCGTACCGTTTAGAAGGGTTTACAACACTTAACCTGCAGTGGCCAATTTCTTGATGAACGACTTCATTTCCTTTCGCCAAGTCATCATCTGTCCACCTCGCATCGTACACCAGTCGGCCGCAACATCGGCGAAGCGCGCTCGGTTTGGCAGATAACTAGCTGGCATTCTTGGTACGTGGCCTAGCCATCTGAGTTTGTTCAGACATAATAATTGAACGAAAGAACTTGCTTGGTGATTATAACTGAATATTTTCCACCTGACCTCCTCATTGTTTTCTGGTTGCTCTTACCGGATGCGATCGGTCGAACCCAGAAACCATCGGTCAAATGCCCAAACGCGGCCGACGTCTTCTATTTCGAGCGGCCAAGTTTCACTTCCATAAAGCAGTCCAGCCCTCACTATCGCCTTATTTATATAAGCCTCAGAAAGATGCCTGTTTGGCTCTAGACGTATCCTAGATGAGTGAATACCACCTTATCCTATTTCACTCCCTACAACTCGGCTACCGCAACTGCAGCGTCCCAATTACACAAATCGGTCAACAACCTTCATTAACTTCATTGTTGAACATTAAATCTACATAATCACAGCAATCTTACGGAAGCACTTTTCACTTTGAGGTTGCAAAACGCGTTCCCAACTATTCGCCAGAGTGTGTCTAGTACTGTTTGTGCCGCTTGAAAGTTTTTAAACAGAAACACTTCGTCGTCAGCATAATCAAGACCAGTCAGTCTTCTACCAGGTAGGAGATCCACGCCGGCATCTTGTGAGTGTCAGAGACAGTCCTCCATTATTCCGTCTATTACACAATTGAACATAAATTATGAGAGTGGACAGCGTTGACGCACGTCGCTCTTGATGCTGAAACTGTCACACAGTTCATCGTAAACTCTAACCTGAGCTGAAGTATGGGTGTAAAGCTCCAACAGTATGTTCACCTACTTGGTCGATACACCCCTGCGTTTAAGTGGCTCTAGAAGTGAGAATTGATCCACTAAATCCAACGCAGCTTCATAGTCAAGAAATGCGGCAGTTGTTGGTCGGCAATACGTATGACGCTGTCCCAGGACTTAGCGAAGAGTAGAAATTCGATCGATACATCCTCGTCCAAGACGAAAACTTGCCTGTTTCCCCCTACTGTTTGCTTCTCGAACTACAGTGAATCAAGCAAGTATAATGGGGTCTAGAACCCTAGCAGTGGCTTGGGGTAAAGCTAATTTCCCTATGGTTTTTGCAAGAGTCTCCCACTTCGTTCTTGAATACGGGGACTATTGTCGAGTGGTTCCAGCAAGGAGGAATGTTCTCCGTCGTCCACACGAATTGAAGCAACTTAATCAAGGCTTCTGCTAGCATTTTCCCACTTTTAAAAAATAGTGGCACGGGGTTAACTGGACCAGCAGCCCTATTACGTTTGAGAGCGAAAGCACAATTGCGGACCTCAGCTTCAGTGGATGGTCCTAAATCTACCGATCAGGGTACTACATTACAAGTTAGTGGCGGTAGTACAGTAGAAGCAAGCTGCCAGCCAAATTGTTTCTCAACGTGTTCTATCCAGCATTTTGACCTTTTGAGCTTATTATGGATAAGTGTGCCATCTGTCTCGCTGATAGCTTCACTGACAGACGGTCGTCTTGGACCAGTAACACAGATGAGCTTGAAGAGCCTGCCAGTGTTCTATACATGAAAGCGATCTCCATTTACTTAACTTTCTCCATTACCGAGCCTCACTATCAGCGATCTGGCTACTCTTTCTAGAGATATCTCACATAAACGTGTTATATGAACTACCAGGGGGAACCTTCCATCTGGCTTTTGAAAACTTCAGGGATCCTCTGAGATCCAATACTCGTTTAACGCACGACCCATTGTGTGGCATACTACAGTATCTGATTCAGAAGGATTTGAGTCCGGCGGCTGTTAAGATCGTCGGGAGTAGAAATGCTAAGCCCGCTTTTTAAGCTAGTTTGGTACTTATGCTTTTGCGACGGCATAGTCAGTTTCTGAACAACCAGTCGTTGCTGTCGATGTGGTCGTTTCTCAACAAAAGTAAGGACAAAACGACAACGCACCGATGTATAGTCTGGATGGAAGTATGTGGTCTAATAAGAACGACAGTCTTGAATGAAGCTCCGCCATCTATAACTAACAGCTATGCGATCTTTCTGAGGCCAAGTCTGATTTGGAGAAGGAAGCGCCAAGTATAGCAATGACGCGCGCGATGTCTAAAACTAGTGCCTTTTAAGAAATAACTTGTGCTGAGCGTACGGTTGCAACAACTGTTCACCATTATCCGAGCGATGTAAGGCTATCCCAAACCAGCCACTTAAATGAGACTCGGTCCCACCAAGGCAACCAACCTGGGCGTTCATATCTCCGGCCAAAATATCTATATTAGATCCATGTGTCGACCGAAGGAGAGCAATCAGATCAGAGTAAAAGACATCCTTGATACCGACATCACTGCAGTCGGTTGGGGGCATAAACAGACAATCAAAAGATTTCAGAAAATTTCGCGTCTAGAGCTGGCCTTAACAGAACCTGCCAGGCGGACGGCACAAAGTCTACTGCTAACAGGAACCCAATTTACCTGTGCGTGCTGAGAACTATGCCTACTTCAGCCTGATTGGTAACGACGGCCGTTGAGTTACCTGAAGTGTATAAAAAGTATCATCAGGTAAGCACTGTGGGTGCTGTTAACTTCATACATTGACTACTGTTCTGGACTCTAGTATCTGAAGTGTGGCGCGCATTCAGCAAGTTTAACATTCGTACGAGTGCGGCCTGTTGACCCGTCTTGGAGTGCGAACGTTGAAAGCATCTATACTAGTTCGCATTCTAGGTGTAAGCAAGTGATGAGTAGTGTCCAAGGTTGGATGGTAAGAGATGGAAATTGTCGGCAGAGTGTTGTTATGATTATGACTTACGCAGCAATTACTAGAAACGGGGTTTGGGAGGAGCCTAAGGGCTAAATTTGACAGGACAGTGAAGGAAGGGTCAGTAATAGAATTTTTTTCGCCTATTCACCCTACTGTATGCAGAAGATCGGATTTATACTGCGAGATGGCAGACGCAGTATGGAATTATTGGTTTTGTGACTAATCATGGTTGTGTGGACTGAGATACTGCCAGGACGCGCACACCTAAGTAAGAGAAATGATTAAGGTTCTCAACCAGTCTTTGGTTCACAAGCTTGTACCCCAAAGTGGCGCGTGGGTTACATTCTACCAAAACTGGTAATTTCTTTGAAAAAAGATGTCAATCTTCTTCCAACCTCCAGCCTGGAGGACTCGGAGACTGTGGTCTGTTATACATTTATCCATTGGACTGCATGGTATCAATGGTTCTGTCAGTGTGATCGCCACACCGCCAACTTTAACGTAAAAGATAATAAAAAGATGTAAAAGCCGTCACATCATGTTGAGTTGCAGTCTGGTTATGACGTCAGTGACTGACGACTGTGTAAGAACATTTATTCAGCGTAGCCGTTTTCCAATATACACACTTTTCATTAAAACGTATTGTATGTTACCGTTGTAATCGATCTAGTGATACGAGTACTGGAACGCTACCTTAGAACGATCACTCCACTGTTGTTTAACGGTTCAACTTGTCCGTTTACTGGACTGAATAAAAGATGTCTGGTACTGGGTGTCCAAATAAAGTCTGCAACGGTACATTCTGTTGACTCTCTATTACGCTCATTCAAGAAAGTTACCGTGTCATAAAGTAGTCGATGCAGTATTAGTCATGAATCGTGTTGATTTGCATTGGGTGTCGTTGTATAGGTTTTAATGATAGCCTTATGTTGTCGGATTTTTACAGGTCCCAAAACTTTCCATCCAACTCTTTGTAAGGTTTAGCGATGCAATGCTCATCTCGTTTTCAGGTATCAACACATCGGCAGTTTCACAGAAGCTTATCCTGTTTCCAGACCAGTTCACTTATGTTTAAATATTTGATTTCAAATCATTGATGAGACGCAAATTTGTAAATGGGCTCATGTATGACCTCTAGTGTTTTTAGGAATAGACATTTCCCGGTTGTTACGTCGAATTTCCGAACACTAAAAGCTGCTTTTGTGTTTCGTTTAAAGTAAAATCCACTGAGCCACAGTACTAATTATCCTTCATTGATGAAAGTGTGGTTCACTTGAGTATTCATCTACACGACTGTTTCTATCTCAGTTGCAAGGTCATTAATACCAGAAATAGGGAACCCTTTTATCAACCCACGTCTTGACAAAGTTGCTTATCGATTACTGGCTGGCTCCTGGTTTACGATAACTGAAAACTCGCTGCCTTGTAGCTGCGTCGGTATGTGCGGGTTTGACCGGATTTGTCTTTTTTTTTACGCTTAACATGGTTGGGGTTGTACCGTAGAACACAACCACCGGAATTTCGAGCCAAACTCTATGGTCTGTTTTCGGAAGTGTTGCCCAATATTTCGCGGTCGTTGCAAACTCGAATCAAAACATCTCACAACCACTTTGTGCCACTCTTCACACGCTGCACGCCACCCGCTAGTAACCATTTCGTAGTTTGTGGTTCACGTGGCCTAGGGAAGCACAGAATACGCTTTTGTTTATGCAGTGTCCGAGCTACCATAGATTAACACAATGGAGCTCGGTCGCACAACGCACATCCATGTGTACGTTTGTGAGTTCGATGGACCGATATTGACAAAGCGTGTGCGCCGATTGTTTAGACCGCTTCATTTGGCTCAGCTCGTTGAGGTGTGCATGTTTACGCGCTCTCGCGGGTGTGCGCCTGGTTACAGACTTGTCTTGCTGATCGATGCGCGGTCGCTGGTATGCTTACGTGGTTGTATAAACAACCGTAGAGACGTTGCAAGCGAGCGGACATACACCGGCACACTTGCCAGCCAGGATATCACCACAGGCTCGAGCACCCATGGGGTAGTGAGCAACCATTTCGGGCTGTATCGGCAGAAGTTGCTAATCACTCGATTTTAGGAAATTGATCGTGTGAATTCGTTCGTTTATTCGAGCCGGATTCTGCATCAATTACAATGAAGCATTACGAAAGTGAACACAGAAGGAAAGGCTTCAGGTTGATAGGTTCCAAAACTTTTTCCCAAAGGGTTTAGTATTATTTGTGCTGTTTTAGTCAAAACTGTACAGTTTGTAGACAGATGACCTCTTCTCGAAGATCACATAACATAGAATGCTATCAATATAGCGATCAGCACAATTTTGACGATGAATGTGTACGACTTCACATTTGTTCAAATCGATCTGTAAATGATTTTTCTGCTTCCCACTACAATATTTTGCAATAATTCTATATTTAATCGGAATTTTCCTTATTTGCCAGCTGATATTGGCCACATTTATCAACAGTCGAAAGAGGCCGATAGAAAGCCTTTATGGAGAATTGTGCATAGCCACAACAGAATTATCTCACCCTGATTCACCGGGTCAACGTTAGCTGGTCGTGTCGACACCAAATGCTTCCGGACTCGGACATACGTCATCACGTAGTCGACACTATAGCGGTCAGATCGTGCTACTAGTGTTTTTGAAGTGAATGGTCTGTCACGGGCCTGTGCCCGCACGTGATTAGCACTTCAGTTGACATTTTTTGTCCACGTTACATCACCTGGTAGATGTACACTATTAGTATGCAAGCTATTTATGATCAAAAGATGAGTGGCGCCAATAAGAATATCTATTTCAAATTGAAACCACCCACCCACACTTGATCGCAGCTTTAGCATTCATGTGAACCTTTCGGCTATCCCAGTTCAGAAGGAAGCTCTACATTCGAGTTTCGCTCCGGTCAAAACACATTAGTAGTGTACATCCTCGCCCGGACCGGTAGTTACACTCCAGCCTTCGTGCTTGTGAGACTGGTATGTCAATCACAACACCAATAACTTCACATTAGGTATGACCGAATAATCATGTTCACTCGCCCAACCACAATCTTGTGTGAATGATGTTCAGCTTTTCAGTTCATTTCGAAAGGGGAATAAAAAGATTCGCTCTGTTCATTTCACTCAATAGCCTCGTGATCAGGACTTCTCAGTTGGTTTAAAACCCTCGTCTTCATCAAGTCATCAAGTTCAGTTTGAAATAATCTGTGTTTTCGAACATCTGTCAATGAGCCAAATCGTGCTCAGTTGGTTCAATGAAGACAGTAACTTCAACTTAACTGGGAAACCCTGTTCACGGACCATCGATTGGATCGAGCAGAGAGATCCCCTGTGTTCTATTTTCAGAATGATCGGTCAAGCGGAACGTTTGGATATGATTATTTGGTCATGCTTATAGTGAAAGTAGTGGGATTTTGGTTAACACGCCAGTCTCACAAGCACGAATGCCGGAGTGTAACTGCCGGTCCGGACGAGGATGTACACTACTAATGTGTTTTGACCGGAGCGGAACACGATTGTAGTACTTCCTTCTGAACTGGGCTAGCCAGAAGGTTTATCTGAATGCTAAAGGTGCTATCAAATGTGAGTGGTGTTCGATTTGAAGTAACCGGTATCCCCGAATTTTTATTAACAATACATATATAAAACAGGTGGTAGTGTAACATATACAAATGAATACCAACATTAGATATTAAAGTGGTCGGAGCTGTCAAACCCCTGATAGTACAGAAAGAAGATTTCGATTGCTATGACTCATGGAGTGAATCACTGGAAGTTTGTCGGGCGCGACGTGAAGATGGGTCAGTGTGAGAATAGTTATTAACTCGTAATTTGTTTACTGGATGAAGTCGCACCAGCCTTGGAATTTACATTCTCATCCGTTGGACGATGCACTTTTCAGGTATGATGGCCTCAGGGCAGGATGTGTTGCTCAGCGTACTAATTAGCGTTGAGTAGACATTTCTCTTGATACATCGTTTAGGAGTTTGAATAAATACCTGCGCGATTGTGACGGTGTTCTTGCCGAAGGGTCGTGCCAAACAATGGAAAATGTAATGTGTGGGTGCACTGACACTAACATTTCTGGCAGAGCCGGAATCCCTGATCATTTCGATTTATCCTTGTCATGCAGTTTGTCGGAAGTTGATCGAACAAACATAACCGTTTTTATAGTTCACATTATCCCTTGAACTATTAGACAAAAGGCTGTCAACGTTGGGACACTTTCAGTATGAGATACAAGTTAGAGAGGTAGTTAGCCTGAATGCATACATGGAAAGTTCAACAAACAAATGCGGACGATTGCAGTTGAGATTTTCGGATGGGTCTAACATTATGGTTCAGATGAGTGGACAGTGATTTATCAGTTTCAGATAATGTCATTCAGATCTCTACAAAATTGGCAGATCTACAGGGAGAAGGTTCTGACATTCCGATATGTACAGATAAGCACCACCAAAGGGTAGCCATGTCCTAGGGATGCACGACCTGTAAATTTAGGCGTTGTCTTGCCAGTAAGTTACAGTCCGTTACCAATTTGAAACAAGTGAATATCAGCATCAAGTGCTCCCGTGTCTGAGTATAAGAGGGGGCGCCTTGATTACCGTTTACTATGGGCATCACACACGAAAGATTGATAACACCCCTCATCCGTTCAGTAGACATCTATTGTTAGTGCGGCATCCGAGAAACGTGAAGTTTCGCCTCTAGAGGATCTGTATTTTGCACTGGCGTCGGTGTATTGATTAGGTTGACTTCCTTCGTTACCTACCCAAATATTACTGAGCCTACGAACGGTCGGCAGTACTCATGTTCCTGATTATCAGCGGAGCCTTCGGCTCCATTCTGAGGAAGTTGTTGATTCAGGCCTCAGGTTGAGTTATGGCTTATGACTGAACATCGTCACCCCTCCCTGTATCTAACGGGATGCAGTAGGGCTGTTTTACTACTTTTTCTTCATCTTTCTGATCGGCGATGCTTTACATATCACTGAATAGTTTCACCACTTGTAACCTAGAAACAGGGTCGTGCTAATAATATCGCCCACTGACGAGCTCTAACTAGAGCGAAGCTCGAGTATAGTGTTTCTTTCTGAAAGGGGCTTATTGAGAAAGTTTAGGGTGGGTGCGACAGCGACGATCGGTCGTGAGTGATGTTGAATTTGTGTTGACCAAAAGCTCCTATTACTCATCCGTTGTATCGTCTTTCTCAATGAAATTGCAGAGGTAATCCAAGGTGTGCGGAAAAGCTTGACGGATCAAGTTTCACAATATGTAATGCATTTCAAACGGCAGTGACTTGTGCTCACAATCACCCAGGATAGTGGTGACCATCTAGGATTGGTCGAAAATTATGATTATTTTATGTTATTTCACAGCTGGGGATGGCGTTTGAGAGTATATCTCTATGCATGGTTAGAGTTGGGTGCGTACCTCTGGCGCCGCTGCGACATCCTTCACTCTATAAAGATCAGTATGTACAATGCACCTGTTCCCTGCGTCCTTTTCGGAGATTGTTCAGCCTGATTGTCCTGCGTCAACGACTTCCTTAAGCTATCTGTTTTTAATGGTCATTGTCTGTGGAGCATTGCCTCTGTGTTGTAGCACACAATGTCAGCAATTATGGAGCACGGACAGTTGTGCTGGGAACGCATAACATCTGTTTACGTGAAATAGTTTCGCTTCATCGGTTGATATGGTTCGGACACGTTTCGCATACGCCTGTTGAGCGTCTGTCAGATAATGCCTTAAATACTCCCCTTGGATATAGTTAGACAATACGGCGCGGTGGGCAGCTTATGATCCGGTGCAGGGGATTGAACAAACCAGCGTCAAGCTTAGCCTCTATTGGCTGTATGTGGCTGAAATCCAAACAATGCTTTGTGTATGTGGTTGGAAGCATTGTGTGTTATGACTGCGAGCTGTAGTCGGTGGTGGGGTGTTGTTATGCCTGTTGTTTTGGCTGTCTTCAGCTGTTAGTTTCATGTTTCTTTTTAAAGAATAAGTACAGACTTCCACGAGACAGCAACATGATCGCATACACCGTAAGACTGAAAGGATGTTTTCTTTTTGTTATCTTTCCAGATCTTGATCCACGTTTATCCCTCGGTTTCGTTTACTGGTTGTCCCATTTTCTCAAACCCTTATCTCTTTTGCGCACCACAGGCCAACGACATGTCAAAGTTCATTGAGTTCAGTTATCATTCTCACTAGACGTAGTTAAAAGTGCACTGAGCTGCAGCTACCTTTTGACCTTGCTGAACGCAGGTTGTTTTGACACTGTGGGTTCGATTTTGTGTTGGCTGTGTCATTTTTGCGAGTGGGATGGGCTGACCGGGCTGACTGAATGTTGCGATCAATCGTTTACATTCTTTCTCGATGTATCCTAATCAGTGTGTGAATTCGAGCAGAGGAATAGTCTATTTTAGATTGGTTTATGGTAAACTGCAATTTGCTTCACGAATTGTGCTCTGTTCACCGTGAGCTAAACAGGATTCTCCTCCGGCCGTTTACTTTCGAGTCGCATCAGGTAGCAACTGGAAAAGCCACTCTACTAAACTATCTAACCGAGAACAAAAATATGTGGATACGTGTAGATCGGACTGTGAACTGCCTGCCTTCTGGATTCAGAATAATGAAAGAAAACCACCAACAGTAAGACTCAGAACCATGAAGAAGCCAAAGAGCACGCCATAAGTCAGGTAAATAGATGAAATGTTGATGGTTAATCCTGGAGTGTTCAAGAAGTTTGGCCCATCTTGATTGTCCAAGAACGTTTCCTTTAAGAAGAAAACCTACTGTTGATGGAAACTGAGGCTGTCCGTTCCACTGTTAAAGAAGCCTAATAAAGTTACAAGTAACCTGCGACAATCAGTTTGAGCCTTGCTTCAACATTAGTGCGCGACACTGGTATTTCACGTGCAATTCGATCATATATGTCCTTCCACTTACTGCTTGGACTGACCTTAAAAAAGTACTAAATCCGCACCGATTGAAACTGATTCAAATGGGTACGCTGCAATTAACTGGTCGGACGTTTCTATATGTGATGACTCTTTATCATCCGCTTTATAACTACGGTAACCAGATGGCGTGCTGTCCATCGCCTTGCAGCGGCTCATGCATGTCTCTGAAGTTTACTGATCCTGAATTTACTCACAGGAGATATGTGGATGGGTCACTGCTGTGTGACTCTCCGTGAAGTCAAAATCAAGACAGGGTTCCAGTTAAAACCTGCTGTAGTAAGAAAACAGGTTTATCTATGACGAACACTGAAATCTGTTGATCAGCTTGTTCGCCTATCCCAAATGATCGATGGTTCACTTGATCTTATTGGATGGCGTGCCACTTATCTTGTGTCTAATGTAGAACTTTGTTCCAGTCGTGTTATTCGATTTGTCGGTCGCTTTTTGCAAGCTGCCTGGTAGCGCAGATTTGGTCGTCATGTTTAATCGTATCAATTAATGCACCCCATCATTTGACAGCCATCTTGCGTGATTATTGGCGGTACACCTGGCTTTACTGATTGGTCTGTGACTGCATCCGTTCGAGTTAATAACCTGCACCATATACGATCACAATCACCACTTCACTTTTTCATTCAGAATCCTGTGTCTCTGAAGCTGACCCCTGGACGAAGGACCAGTTAACTCCGGGCGCCGCGTGTCATAAAGCGAATTCCATTCCATATTCAGCCTGCGTTTTATATTCTGTACCTCAAAAAAACTTGCATTGAAGACGGTGTGGTCGAATTGGTTACTTGTAAGAGTATACGTAAGCAAAACCAGTGCCCACTACTTGTCCTGTTCAATTGGATTATATGCAGTGTGTACAATGTGTACAGTTAAACAAAATATAGACAGGGTGGTTTACTTTACTCAAGATGAATGATCACACTATGCTGCTCGTGAGTAATCAGGCGTAGCCACGTATGTAGATATTGAAGTAACCGGAGGAGAATACAAGAAAGAACATTGAAGTGCACTCTGGCAGGAACTGGTGTTTGTCATACATGAACTCGTCATTGGTAATCGCAACGTTCCGGGATGTTTGTTATGTGCAGCTGAGTCTTTGTGTACGAGTTGTTGTTGAAACACACACCTGCGTCGATTTTCTAAATAAAAAACGCGTTCTTGTCTCATAACAGTTGTTGCCGTGGCCAGGACTGTAGATGAAGATTATGTAGCCATAGTCGTTCGGCGATAGGGACTACTGGAACTTCCTGGGGGAAATCGAGAACATGGCGCCGAGATGGTCAGAGTCAAGATCGGTCGGAAAAAGCTGGTGGCCCTACGGACTCTTCCCAAGGGCAGAATAAACGCGGTACTGGAGGCGGCACGAAGGGGACCTGGGAAGCTAGAGTGAACTGCCGCGTAGGAGGCAGATCGCCAAGTTCGGCAGCTCTGCCGACTGCCAGGAGGAAATGCGACGGTTCAAGAGTCTCCGGCCTAACCTTGGAGACAACGCTTACGTTCATACTGTCACTGCGGGTAGCGTTGTCCAGAACCCTGACGAAATTGAACCAAGATTCGGAACGACGCATGCTGATTGATCACTCTATGACGTGAATGCCAACGGCAGTCCAGCAACAGCTCACTATTGCTCTTATTGCACAACCAATGATTTCGGAAGAATTGGTCGACGCGGCTCAACAATTGCTGGCTGAAAATTCCCTGGTGGTCATCGACTTAAAAGCAAACGTATCAAATCAACCGAACAAACTTCGAATCGTAATGGAAAGACTGACGAAGGAGGTGGCCGCTTTAAGGGCGAGGAAGACGATGGAAATTTGTAGCAGCGTATGCTACAGATGCGGAAGATTGTGGTCTACCCTCGAAGTTAATGGTCTGACAGAGTTGTATTCGAATTGATGGTCATATAATGGAACAGCCTTTCCTCCTATCACTCAACACACATCAAACTTTACTGAGAACAGATTTTTTTGTCTATCCAGAAGCTGTGATTGATTTGAAACTCGACAAGCTTGGTACGAAGTTTGGTGTAGTTCCACTGATAAAAAAGGGCAACCCACAACTTGGGCGGATTGTACTGAGTTGATTCCAAAATGTGACAGCCAGCCGCTAACCACGAACTGCCCAGAACCCATACTACTTCTGTGACTGAATTGGACATGAAATCCCCACTAGGCAAAAGTGGTTTCGACCATTCGGTCTCTTAATACTTCCAGTGCGTCTACAGCAGGGAATTGAATGGTAAGTGAAGCTTATACTGAAAGGAGAAATCATCGAGGCGGCTGATAGCTCATTCATTTCTCCCATCATGTTAGTAAAGTAGCCGGATTGGAAAGTTCGGTTTTGTCGATTTAAGGCGGCTTAACGAGATTACATTATGTTGGCGTTGTCAGAAATTTTCGGTAAGCTACAGAATCCAGTATATTCACTGTTGGAATTGCGGTTAAGATATTGGCAAGTTTCAATCAAGCAGTTGGATCGAGATAAATTACGTGGATGAGTTGCAGCACTCAGTCTATACGGATCCGATATACCTATTCTCAATTAGCCGTAATGCCCTCAATCCGATTTGCTACACCTTCGCAGATATGCAGCAGTTGACCTATCACCCATTCACAGGGTAATAAATGATACAATGTGCATGGTGCTTAAATATCATCATTGCTTCAATTACCATATAGCATTTGTCCGTCTACTCGATTTCGAAAGCGGTCGTGGGTTCGTATGTGGAAAAAATGTTCGCACAACTTTATTATGTGGTAGAGGATTTGTGGTTACTGTGTATCGAACGTCACTCAAAACTGGTCATAGCCCTTGTATTTTCAGCCGACCTTTTTCAAGACGAAGCACTATATTCGAGCTCTTTGATATCATAAGGCAACCGTGTTGACCACCTTGCCATTGGCCTCATATCAGTTGACTTAGTTATGGTATGCACAGGCCTAGCACATTCCCTGACGAACAATCTACCGATTGCCCAGTCGCCTCGAGAAAAGACGCGGCGACTATCCTGTTAATTCTGATCGGTGACCCCACGAATATAACTTCACTCCTGGTTGAAATCATAGAGATCATCAAGCTTGTTGAGCGATATTTTGTTTGTTTTAGTCCTTAAGATAAAATATTTAAAACAGAAGAACAGACACTACTTTAAAGTCACCGAACAACAGCTCATACGTGGACTTAATCACCTTCACGATGCACTATGGGATTGTCCGTGTCATCGTTAACTTACTTCTGCTTAGTTTTTCACACATTCACTCTCACATCCAGCTTTCTGTGACGAAGCTGTGAATCATCAGTCTGCCTCTCAAACTTTGGTCTCTGACGGTCAGTCTGTCGGGCTGGCCAGAATTGTGTTCGTTCTAATGGAATGATGACTGATTAAATGACCAGTATTCGGTGAAGGTCATGTATTTGATTGTTACTGAAAAGCAAACGCTCACACCAACAGCAGATTTTCTCACTCGCTCTGGTTACATGTAAAAGTGTAATATGTGTAGACCTTATCTTGTCAATACAAATCCGGGCCAATCAACTGATAAGAATTGTCCATATCAATTATTTAACCCAACCTTACGCGTTACCTAAGCATCCGTTCACTCAACGATGAAAGTCCGTTTCTGCTGATTTTTAAACATTTGCATCACCTACATGATCTGTGATGATGTGAGTCAATCTTTCAGTCATCATTTCTCACTTGACCTGGCGGTCGAGTTTCATTAGTTCGCTTGATTCAGCTCAACTCAATCAAGGGCGATATGTGAAGGGTTGATTAATCTGGTACGTTTTCAATCCGGAGTGTTTCGTAGAAAAGTTTTTAGGTGTTAGTACGCACTTTTCAAAGGTAAAATATGACGTTGATTTAGTTGTTTTTTTGATCGGCTGTGAACGGTGGGTTGATCTTTCATAGTCACACGGCCAATAGTTTGAGCTACATTAAACGTTTTGAGAAAAGTAGTCAAGAGTAGTTGGGACGAGTTAATCGACGCAGATCTGAAATACTAAGAATGTATCCCTCGCTCGTGACTCGCTGCACCCGGAATGAATAAAATCTTTAGTTGCTATTGCTGCTGCTGTCTGTTTTTCCGTACCGTTCGACCAGGATGGTTTCTGAATGTCGCTCATTCAACCAATCACGAGCTCACTTGACCCAGCTCAATTCCATCGAGCTACGCTTGCCGACAAGGTTAAAAATTCGGTGATCCATTGAAATGTTGATTGACAAGTCAAAATGTCGTCACACGCAAAGTGCAGGTATAGAGACTTTTCTATCGCTTATTGGAGAACATCTTCAGAATCACTCTGACCGAATAATCCTCATCAGTACAGAACTGCAAATGCTGTCACATCTGAGATGGGAGTTTCTCAAGGGTGTGGATGCAAATAAAACGATAAGCTATCACACAGCCTATTAACAACATGCGATGACGAGTCCGGAACAGCAGCGTTCAACAGAGTTAGGCGAACTCTATCTTGGCTTAGTACATGTGAATACAAATGGCCTTTTTCAAAAAAGTTCATACTACTGACTTTGTTAACTTTCTATCCAGTTGTGCACAGTGGTCGAAAAATATCATCAAGCGGGGCTCTGAGGGTCATGTGAAAATCGATACATCAAGGAATGTTCCGTGTTCTGCCAAGGTCAACCTAGTGATCAATAAGAAGATACATACTTATGTACGTGAAAATGCGGTGGATTGAGTCTGAAAGTCGTGTTCTTTTTGTGTCAGGCCGTTGTCGGTCAACGGGTACTAACTGTATTTGTTCACTTGTTTGTCCAAGAGACCATTAACTCACCCAGTTACTCGGCCAGAATCACCGAATGATCCAGCGTAATTATGACTTACCAACTGAGGATAGTGTTCTACAGACGTTCGAGTTATCTCACAATGTTGACCGCTTACTCTCGCTTATCCGCTCACTTGTGCTTATCACATAAAGCACCTTTAGGTCCGATATGTTTCTAGGGTTACGAAATTGGCAGGCATTGCACTTACTGTCGAGACTGCCCAAGACAGCAATTGGTAAGACACGAATATGTAGCAGAGCTTGTTGACAGCATGTGAAACAATCTTCGTCAACGGTGGACCAACCCGATATTATTATATAGCAGAACAAAACACCGACTTTTTCAAGGCCAATACATACAGGTTCTATCGGGAACTCTTTTGTTTAGCCATTCCCGGTATTTCAGGAGTGGTGTTCATTCCGGAAAAAGCGTTGTGAGTACGTGAAGTCTAATGTGAAAATCGATTGGCGGAAGTGTCATCGACATTCACCAAGGGTTACTTAGGCGTAAGCAGTGCGGATTTCATGTCTACTGCATATCAGTCAAGTTTTTGAACGAGAGTGTACGTAATACTGTAATGCGGCTCACAATGACTTTATCGCACCCCAGGTTTACATCCGATTGAACGTTTTTTTTAAAAAAAACTCGGTTTCACTTAATGTGATATGAATAACTTAGTTGTATACACGGTTGCATCTTGAAGACGCTCCGGAGTTCTAATCCCAGTTATGACAAGGGTATACACTACTGACGAACCCTAACAGAAGCGAAGCTCGAGTCCAATGTTTTTCTTTAAAAGGGGTTGACTGGAAAGTCTGTGGGAATGCGACATTTGCGATCAGTTGAGTGAAGTTCAACTTATATCAACTAACTCTTCTACTACTTATCAGTATACAACATACATCGGGTGGACTAAACAAACTACACTCTCAACGAATGACCGAATTATTGGGCTTCCAGATGGACTGTTCATTGCGGTCCATATACGGTTGGTATGAAAAATAATCTGGCATATAACACTTGGTGCGTGCGGACTCACCACTGGTGACATATGTTTGAAATGGGGCATGAACTAGCCATGTTACATGTTGATGTCTACTGTGTAACACAAAGTCGGTTACATTTAAACGTGGCGGATCGGGCCTGCTCGATTTTCTAACGATAGTCCCGAATTCGAACTGGCTTTTTGGACGTTTTCTGTCTTCACACCATTTCTGACGAGGCATCCGTGTAAAAACTTGCGCATTCCATCTGTCTGAACCTCTCAGAATGACGAAATCACTCGTTAGAAGTTCAATCGATTCGATGTGGAATGGACCAGGGTGTCAGTCGAGTTTGTGTACAATCCAGGTAATTGGGTGACTACCATGTATGATTTACGTATGCGAACGTTCGTTCACATCATGTCCTGACTCCAGATTGTTCTCTTCTTCGGAAGCACAGATCACTTCTGATTCTTATTGTGCACAATACGTTACTACATGAGGCAAACAATGCTCCAAAGTTAACTGGGTCCACAAACAGGTGTCTGAATTGCAACCGCACTACTAAACTGAACGTGATGTAACCTGCCCTTTCGAGGGTTATGTGTGGTGATACAAATGTTGTTAAACTCTTCGTCTACAGAGAATGCAGGTCACTTTTGCCACTAGTGATGTGGTTTATGTGATTTTGCGTGTTTCTAGGATGTTCAGAGGGTAGTTTCAGTGCGATCAGTCGTTTAAGTAAACTCACTTTCTACGTTTCTCTTTACATAATCAACGTGAAATCTGTCTACTTAACCGGGCCCCTGGAAGCTTTTAATTCCCGGCGATTCCGTACATCCATTCATCCAGTGGACACACCTACGGCTTGTTATTTGAATTTTATACTCCGCATAATCTGCGTTACCAGTCGACTGCTGATACGATTTTTTACTCATTCTTGATTCCATATTAGGTAGTCTGTTCTCCATGGAGGTACCGGGTGTGTCTCGAGTGTTGTGCAGCCCTACACCAGACTGATTCGCAGCGAGGTGGCTCATTGAGGTTCCACCTAAACTAAATCGGTAAACGTCAGAGAATGAACCTTTCTAAACAAACATTGCGTTAGGAATAACTGCCTTCAAAGAAAAAGATTGGGGAATGCCACCAATTTAATGTCTCAGTAAATTTCGTTTTTTTCAGAGTCTGTATTCAATTAGTCCACACAGTGTGATTAGTTATTTCATCTCACATTCAGGTCGTATGAAACTGGGTCCACAGTCTGTCAGAAAACAAATGTGAATTATTTTAACCTTACGTTCTGTCAAGCCGTCTTTAGTCAAAAAATGTATCCTCCCATTACGATCGAAAAGTGGTTACCCTGGCAACACCAGGTTTACACCGGCTGTCTACAGCTCTCCCTGATAGTCGCTTCTACAATTCTCCAGGTTTTATTGACCACTTCGATATTGAAAAGTTGAATGACCTTGCCGATTTTTACGATGTGAAGAGCATTGCCTTTTTACATGCATGCGTTCATCACGTGACTGAGGTTGAGGTACAAGACAACCGTACGTGCATTTCAGCAGGTACATGGGACGTTAGATTGTCAAAAGTCCTGATTATGGCTCTGAGTTTGACAAACGTGGGTATAATTTGACTATTCAAAAAGATTAAGACCTTCGAGGTCTGTTGTTTGTTATAGTTCGCGAAGATCTAATTTTGGTTGTCATTTTGATTCGCCAAACTCATTTTCCAGCTTCCGTCTGCCTATTGAAGGATGTGCTGTATAAAATTGACTCTTCATCAAGGCTACCACCAGCAGTTTGAGTGTTACTTGCGTGTCCAATACACACAACTTTTTACGAGGGTGGTGTGATATTTTATCCGCCGTTGAGCCTAATGAATCGAGGTCTGATGAACAGAAAAGCGACAATTCAGGCTCATGAGTCAGATGATGATATTCATATATGGAAAGCATCGCGCATGCACGTTTATGCCCATCTAACCTAGGCTGTTGGGTGTGGTAGATGCAATTCAATTCACTTATAGGTAGTTTGTTTGGATAGGAAAATAGGCTTATCAGTTTATTGATGCAGAGACCAAGCTTGCACAAAAATGCTAGGTATCCCTCTTTTGCGTATGCCTGTCAAATGTACTGTTTATTTTTGTACAGAGGTATCTATATATAAATGTATCTAGAGATATTTGTTCCTTACTCTTGTCCTCATAATTTTATGGTCTCAATCTTACTGAATACCTCCGGGGTAACCCCCCAACGACCCGTTCATCTCAAGGACAATGCATCCCAAGACGTTTTATCACAGGAACAGTCAATCTCATGAACGATTCATCCTGGGTATTGCGAGGTCTGCGGAACAGTTTTAAATCTAATAAAAATGAAAATCACTATCTTCCTCAACAATGTCTCACTAACATTGCCTACCAGAGTACACGATAAAGAACATCGTTCCATGACCTTAGTTTGGAATTACGTGCACTTTCCGCACCATTGCTAGCTTTCACCTTTATTTTTGAGTCAACTTACAAGTGGACTTCTGTAGGTGGTGCCCTTTCTTGCAAATACACTTGAAAGTGCATACCACTGGCACTTGGGAAGATTTTTCCATAATTTACGTTATTTTTGTTTAAGAGGCCAGTATAAGTTTGAGCTCACGTCAGAACGATGTCTCCTCAAATCATCCCTCCAGTATGTACTTAGCGAAAAATAGTCGATACACTCGGTGCATTCTTCGATGCAAGACTAAACATTTGACAAAACTTCTGTTGTAAATGCCACAGTGTTTACGTTGTCGCTATTGCGTGCATAAAAAAGTTCAACTGGTCGTCTTAGGGATTGGAGTACATCACCATACCAAAGATCTGGCTCACACGAGAGCTATTTGCATCACTAATGACATACAGAATCAAGGTATAATGCATGTGAGGCTCTAAGATCGATCGTATCCTCCAGCTTTGAGGGATGGCATCAGTGAATGTATAGCGAAGAGCCTATGAACTGGACGTTTTTGTGAGTCGTGCAGATTGTTTCGTCCAAATCGAGAAAGTTAACATATTTTGGGGATGTATCTTGAGAATGTCTCTGTTTACAATCTCGTGCATTTTGTGTCCAGCCTCTGACTCACTGTCGCATACTGCGAGATGGTCACTGAATGCCTTGAAAAAAGGGAAATGTCGGGCGGCTCGAGTTAAATCAGAATTGCATGTTATTTTGTTTTTCCGACCTGAGACGTCATAACTCACCAACACAGATTTAAGTTGTTACGAGAGATTACAGATATTCGGGCTTAACTGTTTCAGTTTTTTCAGTTATAAGATTAATGAATTAATGATTAATGAATCCAGGCAGCAAAACTCGTAGGATCGCCGTCCGTTAGATATCATCTCATGTTCATATAAATCCCAACCGTACTTGGGAACATTTACTACTTATAACCTATGTGTATCCTGACATTAAACCATTTTGATCGAATCATCTTCAAGTTTTAGGTTTATCCCCTATTTTTTCGCTTCCGTTCACATTAAAAGGTTCTTTACGTTTGTATTGCCATAGGACTTCAATATCGATTATTGATGTCTCGCTGTCAGTAGTGATGATGATGCAGCGATTGTTAATAATTGCGGGTCAATCCACTAATACTCTGAACAAACCCACTATAGAACCTGTAACGATCCACAATTGTATGTAGTTTATCAGAGTAGTTGTAAACCTGTTGATTTGGGCGGAACTAGACAGTTTATTGAAAGCTTATTCACCCGTTAACCGAGTGGAGTTTGTGCACGAAAGTTAACGGTTAGCAATTGGCATTTTACAAAGCAGTGTTGTAAACAATTACGTTGAGCGGTACACAAACTAACAACTCGGAATTCGGCACGTTAGTGAAGACGTCGTAGGAGCATAAAGTTAAAGTTTGAACAAGTTCACATCCTTTCACATATGAGAGTGATTGCGTCGCCAGCGCGTTGGCTTCCCGTCTGATGTCCAGGGATTCGTGTCTTTGGGCTTCCGTTTTGCTACCACATTACTCGTAAAACTTGCAGTACTCCAACATTTTTCTCATTGACTCTCCAGAATCAGCACACCCTTTCCATGGCAAACACCATGATGGAAGCATAGTTGAACGTTTTACATGCGAACGTTGCACTCTTCAACTAACCTGTTATTTATTTACATTTCAGTTGTGGTAGCTTTCACCGGAAGCCTCGCGGTCAGTCATGCCAGGCTGTCTTCGGAGAGTAAGATCTCCACGTGACAGACTGCAATCGCTTGTACCTGTTACTATCATTTTGCTATGCCTTACGCTCCGTCTACTTGCTTCTGAGGAAGCCTGGTTCAATGTTGGACGCACGGCGCTCTCAGTAACACCGCACCTTCGTTGTCTGCCCAGCACACTTAGCTCCAAAATAACGGTGGAATGGCTTACACGAACTGGAATGTCTAAGGAACACCGTTTGGAAGTTAGTTTTTGCTTTTTTTATTTGATTCCCTTGAGTTCAGTGTTATCATTCACTTCTTTCAATATCACCAATAGTTCAATCAAACTCAGTGCATGACGGTTAGTCGTTTGCCATAAGTACAACCGGAACCACGACCTCTTTCAGAGGTTGTGCCCTATGAGAAACTTCTGACTGAGGTCGTGTAACGGAATTGGGTATTACGTTAATCCTCCGTCCGTAACCAAGGTGTGCAGAGTTCGGTGACTACTGAATGCATGTCCATATTGCTTCTCCATACAAATAATCCCAGTTTCTATGTACGCACCAGCGTGGGTGTAGGTTCTTTCTCTCAGCATGAAATTGTGCATTCCAGTGATCCCCCATTTCGTCTCTTCGCATTAACACTTCCAAATAACACGCTCGTCTCTTTTACGAATTTTTCATTTGGAAATGTTAGAAAAAATTTCCCATTGAATTCGTCTTG
>LUCH01001888.1:56399-68019 GCA_013368495.1 Paragonimus heterotremus
TGAGAACTAGCGAGTCGGACAATAAAGATTGTGCTTTATTGAACGCCTTTTCGCTACAGTATGATATCATCGAGGATGAACCACGTTGAATATGCTACAGCTGATGAAAAAAAAACAGTTTGAGAAATCCACAAACTATTTTCTGTCGTGCCATTTTTAGGAAGATGGTGAAGTTAAAGAATGTTTAGGAACACTGGAAGCCGTGTATCCGTGACAGATTATTGAGCAAAAACCCTTTACGTAACAACTACATAAACAGATAGAACTTTCAGAAACAGTTCAACTTACGGCAGAAGTTAAGGAAATTTTCGCTGATTCCGGCCTGGAGTAGAGCTGTAAAACTGTATTTTATTTGGCCTTGAGAAAATTACAGTTGAATTTCCAACTTCATGAACGCTATTAAAGATGACGGTTTGAAAATGAAGACTGAAGTATTTATCTGGATGTGGGAAGCTGTTGTGAAGGACTTGAAAAAGGTCATGTATGCGTTTAGTGTTTCTTTTCATTAGCTGGGCTCCCTTCAACTGTTGTTGGTTCTTTCTTTTTTCGGGACTTCTGTCGTTGACCACGTCGCTGCTAACCTGGTTTCTCTGACGCCATTGTTGAGAAGACAGTCTACGTCTACGTCTACAACAAGAGAATGAGGTTATCTACGTCACTCTGCTTACGAAATTATTCGTCTGTTCAACTAGATAAGCCTAGAAAAGCCAACATGCGTTTAATGCGTGCATCACGGTGGATAGAGATTACAGCCAAAACATCCGACATACCATTCGCCCTGTTTGACCAACAACCGAACTCGTGTATCACCTATAGCGCTTGATAGATGGACAGGACATTCTTCAACCATACAGAACATATCACAGAATAGCTTTAAAAACCCTTCAGTGCATACACATTGTCCGGCTTCACTGACTCGCCACATAAGCCAACGACGAAGAGGTTTGTGATGAGAGATGCTATAACATCACATAGAACTGGCCACAATTGTGTGCAAGGTGAACTGTAAGGGTTCCTTTTAACTGGAGGCTATTCCACATCTGCCATTTTGTATGCTTTACCGGTAGTTTTACTTACGGCAGATAGTTGGACACAGGGAATGATTAAGTGTTCACTATCAAATTAGGAGTGTACGTGAGAGTAAGCCAGAAAAAAATAATGATGACGTTACATCCATCCATCGATATCACTCACCAGTATATACCAAATAATACAAATCTGGAATAAACTGATACATTTACATTAAACCATAAAGTTGAATTTATGACCTCAGAAACTTTAATGAACTGTATGAACCTTGCACTGAAAAAGATATTTGTGTAGTTGACTCTACTATGATCATCTGAATTCCAGCCCCATTGAATATATATATATATATATATATATATATATTCATTAGAGCTCATCAGTAGTGCATATCCTCTTTCGGACCGAAATTAGTCTCCGCAATTTTGAGACTGGAACGTTTAACACAACCTTAGTAACCCCACAATAGGCACGACCGAATGCCCACGTTTAAGCTCTCAAGCACAACCTTATGTGAATAGTGTTCAGCTTGTCTGTTCATTTTGAGAGTAGAATAAACGTAATCGCTCTATTCAGTCCGATTGATAACCTCATGATTAGGTCTTCTTAGTTAGGTTGAATTTACTGTTTCTGCTGAATCAACTGAGGATAATTCAAGTGCATATTAGAAAGTTGATGATTTAGGTTGTTCCAAATTGAACACTACCCACATCTGGTCACAGCCTTGGGGTTTAGACGAGCCTTAAGGCTCACCCATGTAATATATATATATATATATATATATATATATAACACTAAGATATGGTGTGGAAATAACCTTGCAGATGATGACGCATTTTAGACTAGATCTTTTCAACTTTGTAACTCCCTGATGCCACTGTTTCATGGCTTGACGTATTGTTATGGGAAATGAGGTAGGTAATTTTGCCACGCCAGTGCCATTTTTGTCTGTATTATTTACGAAAACTGAAACCATAATCAGGTGCACATACACAACGAATTATCTTCTGGAGGTGAAATGGTCTTACGGGTTTTCTGTCAACATGAGAAGCACCTGTTTACTGTTTGTGTTTTACTGGTGTGCCAAGATAAGTTTGGGCAAAAGCGTGTACAACTCTACAGTTATCCAAACCAGGCCGACCACACTCGCATAGTGTGAAAGACTATGGAAATGAACACATCACATTTAAGTTACGCTGTCATACTGTGGGATGGCTCGAACTACCTGGCCAACTAGCCGAATAAAGTTGACGGACGTTCGCTTTACATGACTGAGACGTGAGTGTGTTCGTCTAGATTGTCTTGGTCACGGTTTTCCTTACCGTCACTTCGGTGTATTCCGGTTTCCGTGATCTACTGGTGCTAGCTGAACTGAGTCGGTTAGAAGGCTTCGTAAAACTTAAATGCAATATATCTGTTTCCACTCTTTGTCCTGCTGTGCTAGTGTGATCGGATTAATTTAGCCGATTATATGTAATTACTATATATTATAAAACAGTACCGGAGAAGGCTGTCAGGTATCCTAAACTCCCATCGAATTATTAAAAGTTGATATCAAGACATCTTTTAAGGAAAATGCCCTTTGGAGGGATCAAACGTATTTCGTTTTGAGGGAAGGTGCTATGATCTCGTGAAGCCCGATCAGTTAGCGTTCGACACAGTGAATAAGACAACTTTGCGTTTTAACAACAGTCAACATAAACACACGCTTATGGTTGGTACTGGCCTTTCACTGTTCTTCATAACTTAATACATCATACATCCACTGTAGGGGAGTATACTATGAAGTCTTTTTGGTTTATGCCTTATGCATGTTGCGTAATCGCCACACAATAACGAAATGACCACCCGTCAAAGATAACAGCAATACTTATCCACGAACGTTTTCAACTAAAAGGTTAAAAACAAACCATTTTGTATCACTAAATATTTGCTACTATACGATGACATAATTACAGACGGACTACGATGCTATCGGTTGGTCCAGGCTTAACCAAATGTCAAATGACAATAATTCAAGCCCAGAAACTCTCGGTTAGGCCAACTGGACGTATTTTAGATTAAGTTTCTCCTTTGGATGTGGTTCGGATTTCAGTTTATTAAGACAAAGTGTAAGGATTGTTTATAATATTGTTATGTCCCTACCCTAACCAACCCGCTTTTAGTGAGTGAACCAGTTAGGATTGGTCCAACAAAACTGCCATATTGTTCACACACCCCGGGGAACCCAAGTATATTTAACACTAAAAGATGGTTCGTGCAGGGTTCTGGGAAGTTCTTTCTTCCTAAAGTAGGGGATTTTTGCAAGGCAATTCGTACTCCGTAAACGTTTTTATTGGGCTGGATTGTTTATTCTTGGGGTTCTTGTTGTAGAGCTGTGCATCCCAAAACTGTACTGATTCCAGCTAAGGCCCAGAATAAGTTCGTTTACTCGTTGAATGTACCGTTCAGTACGTTCATCTTAAAAGATACAGATAGCCATTTTGAATAGTTCAATATTTTCATTTCTACCAGATACAAAACAGCGTATATGAATTTTTCGTTAAAAGATTTTATAGACATAAAACAACCACACTGATGGTGAATTGAAGTCTCATGTTCGATGGTTATCACTGAAGCGACCGTTAATTCTGCTTTGCCCTAAATGAAGTTTCACTTGTAGTTACCATTCAAAGAAGATGACTGGCTATGCGTCAAATTAAGCTATACAGTTCATTTTACGTATGTATACCCAATCACCGAAATTAGCGGAATGGAAAATCTGGTTTTCTCATTCACTAACTGGACGCATCCTAAGTAGATTCAAAGTATAAGAACCCACTGTGCCTTATTGTCTATTTGTGTTTTCTACTTATGTGTTTGCTACGGTTGTATTGTCGTCTTGTCAATCGACATACTTTATTGCTACTGAGGAGGTCGGTTTCAGTTCTCTCCCAAGATCTTGTCACCTTTCATCATTTCTGTCTTGTTGTTTTCTTCTTCTGCCGACCCATCTTTCATTTACTCTTCAGCCTAACATTCATAGGATCGTTCCAACCATTTTAAAGAAACAACTAAACCAGCTTAATGATGTTGATTGCCAAATCTGCTTGCGCACTACTTTTGTACTGTGCTTACCTCATCCTTGTCTGCTTGTTTAATTGCGAATGAAACAACTTCTGTTAAACCACCCGGTACCAAGTTATCTTACCTTTCCGGACAAATGTGACTGTACAACATTAAATTTCCCGCTTTTTTCCTCAACATATGCATACCATTCTGCCTCGTACCAGTTAGTGTACGAACTAACCATTGCTACAGTATTCAAGCATGAGCAAGCGTAGTCAGGATTACCGAGTTTCGAGCCAAAACCCGTGCGACTGATAGCCAATACCGTCGCCACCACGCCATCTGATCACACCATTAGGCGATAGCGTTCGTGCTCGGGAAACTAATTAGGGAAACCACTGCAATCATGTGGCCATCCGATCAAATCGCCGTCAATAATCGACTGAAGTTAACCACACCTTCATTTGGTTCGTTCACTTAGTATTGCCCTTCCTTCTACCGCTTGCGTGACCTCTCTTGGCCGACTTGTTACATGTAAATTTGGTCAGTTTGCTCGATTTTTCCAATAATAATTGGCTCGTTAATTTCAATCGATGACTTGCTATAAAGATGTACCAGGGAGTCGTAGACAACTTCCTTTCTCAACAATTACACGGGGTCCATCGTCCAAAAGTAAACACACTTTTTTTTAGTTTACGTACGTTCGTTGCTAAATATTTCGGTTATGCGTTTTTGACATGTGCCTGTCCGAACTTGTTTCTAGCTCAGAAGCCTTCGTTCGTGTTTGGGTCAGTTATTTCAGCAACATACGGAGGCTGCTTATATGCAAGACACGCTTGAGCATGATGCGGACGATGGTCTCTGGTGCCTGTCCGGCACAAGCCATACGTTGATTTATCTAATCCTAAGTCTTTACATGCGTACTCTTCCATTTGAATGATATACTTTTTGTGTTGAGATTAGCCAGATGATCAGACAGAGATACACATTTTGTTCTGATTAAATGTCTTGCATCCAAATTTGATTGAAGACAATGAGTGCATTTAGAAATTAGTGATCTTTATTTTTTGAAATTTGCGCAACCTTTTCATCTTCACGACAGTGCATATCCTCCATGTTAAACATTTTCTATGAAGCCGTGGGTTTTGTTTAACAACGAGATTCTGATTCTCCAGCGTTTTCATTTCATTTTACCAGAAATGTATCCTTGTGTTACATGACCTTGAAACTGTCGAACACTGTCATACCGCCCTGTAATCATGTATCAACTTAACAAAATCGATCAGGACCTACCAGTATAAAAGAAGAACGTTATTAGTAACGTTTTTGTCGTGAACCGGCTAAATTTTCCGCTGTGTATAAAACGGTTATTTTGCTAGTTTTAAAATACGTCACCGGTGTAGAGGTTGAGGAAAGTAAACATTGGAAGTATGCTGGTGACTGTGTATCACTGCTAGTAAAAAATGGTGAACATTCCAAAAACACTCTGTGAAGCAATTTGCTAAATTTTGATAGCTAGTTTCTAAGGTAAAAGATTGGGATATTTAGCCAAAAGTCAACCATGCAACAAAAGTAGGTAGTATATAATTTTATTATGAAAATTAGTGACCGTCCGTTTTGACGGATTAAACGAGCATATACTTTTTTCAATGGGACGCAAAATTATTTCGGGAACCTTTCTTCAACACTACTGGTGAGCGGTGAAAAGACAAAATGTTTAGTTATATTTCGTGTGTAACTTCGCAACTGAGTGTTGTTTATCTGTCATGTGGTCCATCATCAAATTTACCATGAACAGTTGTTGATAACAGCTGTTGCACTAATCGACGAGGCATATTGTTATTCTAAACATCATCTCATACGTCACAGACAGTAAAATTCTTCGACTAATTATTGTGAATTTTTACACATTTCTGCTATCAGAAGTGGTAAAATCTTTCACAGTAGAAATTGGAATTTCTGAAATTGTATACTTTAAGTCGCAGTCTTGAGAATGATTGAGAATTTGTTTACGTTTTCGCATATACAATAAACATTCAGTTTGGCTATTCTTTGTGTAACATTGTTGACACTGCCAACATTGATCATTTAATGGGATCCATTCATCAAGGTGGGCGGAATTTGTCAAAAAGTAAATCCGCCTTAATAATGTTGACACTTCAGCTGTCTTCGTAAGTTATAAGGTACTCCGGGATCTTTAACAAAGTGGTCCGTAAGCATCTTGATTGAGTTTCACCTAACATGCTTCTTTCCGCGATATGTTTTAGTGATGTCTAGCAATATGCGATTTTTTTAAACGCGGTCAGTAGAAAATCATTGGCAATAACGATGTTGAAAAGCATGGGATGGTTGTGCTCGAACAACTTGTGCCATCGTCAATAAGTTATAGAAAGCTCATGAGTGAATGTTTGTGAAACAAGTTTAGAGGGTGGGTCTATACGTGTGTAACACTCGCACCTGCATTCGTGAAGAAACTTGCTCATCAGCCTTGCTGTTCAGAGATAACGTAAGATTCTATGTTCACACTCATGTTGTAAACGTCATGTTGTTCACTTCAGAGTAAAAAAGCGGATCACGAACTTCGCACACAAGCCGTGGAGTACGTGCAAAATAAATCCCTAAACCAGCTACAATGCAACGGCAAGGCCCATTCCAAATTGCACCATGTTTATCCGTTAGGCGTTTGGCCCGATTGGGAGAGCTATGAGGAACTGTTGGATGAATGGGGTCCTGTCGGCGACTTTACAGTTTCGCTAACCGATCTCGTTCCCAATCACACCTACAGCCTTCATCTTTGGCCAGTATCTGCCCACGACGCGAACAGTTATCAAGTGTTGGCCGTGCGAACCAGTAAGTCCACGTACACAGCTACAATCTGCCTGATCTAAAACTGTTAACACATTTGTATCATGTATGGGGATGCGTCATCCAATTTTGTTCGCTAATCGATTCAGTTATAGATTGTTTAAAGCCATACCGTCTACAGTAAACGGTGTTTTGGGCCATGGGGATTTTTGGGATGTCGTGTACCTTTCTGCGACACACGTCACTCACGTTCTGTTACTCCTAAACTATATGAAATTTCACTCAAAAGAAGTCATGGTTTGGACAAGCTGAAGCGTAAAACCCAATCGATATCGGAATGTTCAAGTGACTTCAGATAAGTATCAAAGATTCAGTCGATCAGTAGGTCAAAGTGATTAGCGCAGACTTTATATGGAATATTTGGTTTCGTTTACCGGTGATGGTCGATATTTGCTCTTCATTCATGCAAAAGATCATCACAGCTGCTTTTTTTGTATGTACTGTTGATTGATTCGGTTATGCACTTTGGCGCAACCTACTGCTTTTCTCAGGTATCTGAGACACCACATCGCATGCACGTGAATAGTCATGGATGACCTTGACGGAAATTCCTATGACGGACGAGTGACACACTATTGGACTTGTGATTATGCGCGCCGGTTTAACCTGATTTCAGCCATCGCACCTAAAATATGCAGCCAAACTTGAAACGGTTGGTCTGGATAACGAAAGCGTTAGATCAAAACTCTGGGATCAGCAAAATCTCGAGTGTGTTGAGATTTTCATTTTTGGGCTAATTGGTATGTTTCACTATTTTCAGGGTTATACAGGCTCACCTAACCATGGATGCTCATTAAGTATTAAAACTAGAGCGCGCTGATTCCATTTTTAAGTTATAAATACTATGTGAATCTTTGCACCTCGATTTTCCGATGCCAAGGCAACCTTCAACCACCCATTCTTAAGCAATACCTACTCATTTAGTAAGGCGTTTAATCATAATAAGTCCAAGTATCGCCTAAACTGATGTATCATACCTCGCGGTAATTGTTTTCTACAACGCCAAAATGGTATACAATTAAACGACTGAGCTACTTGACTGAAGAAACGCGATAAATAGACATATCTGGTAAACGAAAGATTAATAATTTAAAAGAGACCCGATCTGTCCGGTTCTGCTGGTTGACAACCATTCACTTCATCTATGAATTGACGGTCAGTTCGACCGAGAAACTGAATTTTCCGCTCTAATTAATCTATTGGTTCGATTGTGTTACGTCCATATTTCTTCTTGCTTGTATGGCAATTCCGAGATGACAGTGCTGTTGTTCATCCTTGTGGTTTATAATAGGAAGTTGTACATTCCAATCGAGTAACCTCTTCGCTGACTTTCAACCCATTGGGACACAATTAAAACCATCCTTAGCTAAAAAGGGATAGAACAAAGTATGTGCATTTCACGGTGAAGCTCGTTAAACCGTTTGACAAAGATTTTTCAAAATTCCACATTGAACTTATCAATTTTGTATGCCGAACAGAGCAGACGATACAATTGCTATTCATGTTAGTTTTGTCCTAAACTCAATCTGTGTTTTTCCAAAAAAAATGAAGGCACCGGCTTACGTTGAATATTCCTCATAGAAGTTCATACCGCAGAAGGGGTTGTATAAAAACATTCATCTACTATTTCACCATTCAGCTACCACCGAAACCGATTGCAATCTGAAACTTGTCAAAGCAACTCAGAGGGAAAGCCACATCACATGGTCACTATCCGAAATTCTTTTCAAAGAACTGTTGGGACAAACGGAACTTAACAATTCGTTTTCTTTTTTTGTGGAACTCGAAAGGATTGGCCGACCCTCTTTGGAAGGATTACGAGATTCATGTTTTGTGCAGGGCTGTGACGTAAGTTTACCTTCTTTTCGGTTAATTCACAAGTTGACCTATTCAGTTTATCAGTTTTCATAAAGCCACACTCCGTTTAGTTAGACTTTCCTTAATAAAACCATTTCTCTGTGTACTGGCAGCATGAAGAAGCTTATTTGTGTTGTCTGTTTCGGGGATAAATTATTGCTGAAAATTCTTCGTCTGTTATCATATATCATTCCTGACAATTTGTGATCAGATGACCTTTGTTAAGTCGTATGCATGTATTCACTATACATGCGGATTATTACTGAGTAGTTAATAAACTCCTGTATTTTTCAAAATTCTTTTACCTAAGTACATCCATTTCTTATTCGAAAATGGAACTATCCTTCATGTACTCATGATGCCAGCACTTCTCCCCAATGAACACGTGAGCCGAACGAAAGCATGAATGGAGAATGTAAATGATCGGTCGTCATGCTTGCTCCTTTAGTCCAGTCAGATCGATTTATTCCATCTAACATGTACCTGTAATGATTCATTCCATACGCTGCCGCACTCCATGACGCTTAAACAGCCCATATTCGGCATGGACTTAACGTTTCAAATTTGCGATACTCTTATGACTTTGTACAGCAGCGAGTGCAATCAAACTCAACCGATTTTGATAAGCCGTTGGTGAAATCGATGAGAAATCGATGTCGGGTAAATGAACGTTACGTGTTGATGAGACTTTGCGTTCGTGGTAAGCACGTTTCGAGAAACACAGCAGTTTCATTGACCTCTGTAAGAATTATCAGCTGGTCGAGAAAATATGATACTTTTACGAAGGATCAAGTAGAATCCAGGTTTGTGATTATAATCTAAATAACATTATGAACTCTTAGGCATCCTTCCTCACATTGCAACATAGGTGTACGTATTTTGATTGAGGAGTACAATAAACAGGACAGAACCTGTCAATGGGATGATGTCGATAGCATAGTGTGATATGGATTTGAATCGTCCGGACGGATACATAGAGATTTATTGTGCATCATCACGGTAGATGGTTGTATGTGTAGGAGACTAGCAGCCAAACATCTGCGCTGCGCTTTACCTCCCATCTCTTAGTGCAGTGACTACCCATCAACTCAGTTTTGTATTATGTGCAATTTTTTCTGTATATGTTGGACTGACTTTGCCTATTTGAATACACTTGAGGAGACTGTTGGTGATTTTTTTTTATTTGCATGCTTTATTCACGTTTCTCATCTGATTTCCCACTTGAGAAGATTTATTAGCCATATGTGTTTATATTTTCATCCAAAAAGGATGCCTTCCTTCTGTATTCTCCAAAGGCCTATTTGATAATTGCTAGTATTGTCCAATGCCCTGATGGAATATACTTTTTACGTGTACCTGTGAGAATTTTCATCGTTTGAGGTCGCTGTCGATTGTATTGTTTTGTTTCCCCGAATGATTAACCTCTATCATAGAAATGAGAACGATGAGCAGAGTACAGCATTTAGATCGAGGTCATTGATTTTCTAAGTCGTTTAATAATAGCGGGCACTTCAGAATTACCTATCACACACTTTCATGAGGGCGCTAGCACGACTCATCAATTAGTATGCCACCAACATCACTGGTGTGCGTTCTGAGCAGTTTACAACGCTTCACTGACCGTAGACAAAAATTACGTTATTCAAGCTGGTGTGTCTGAGCCACATTAACCAGACAGTTAGATGAGAAGGAAACACGGCTGGTTTGGTTTACGAGGTGATCGAAATCTAGAAGATAATGTGTGAAACACTCCAGTTGCCCTATCATAACTACAATAACAGTTACCAGGATTCGTCTGAAATACTGAGGTTATCGCAGGTCCTTAGTAAAACAGACGTAGTAATTGCTTACGGTTTGTTGAGGGCAGACAGAAGGATTACAGTGGTGTTACAAAATCCCGACATAAAAGCTTTCAATCCCCAACTCCGTAGTTGATAAAATGTCGAAAGAGTTCGAAACAGGACCGTGGTAAATACGTGTTTCACAAGTGAACAAGGTTGACATACGTCCCAAACTTTGTCCGGGATAGCTTTTCCCATATCTTTTTGCGTTATAACATGATGGATGCCGATGGTTGTTTTAAAATGTGTACATATTCTGCACCGATTATTATTAACGATGTCCATGGAAAGTCATTTTGTAACAAAACAAACGAATTATTTTTTTTTATTGTGATTGTCATCAGTTCATTGCTTGTTCTTTTAGTCATTCGACAGAAAGTATGTGATGTTTGGAATATGTTGACTGACTATCGTTTAATGATTTGCACAAAGATCTGCGATGAGGTTATTCAAAATCGTTTAAGTTTGGTTTTGCATTTTTTTCCTATACTGGATTCAACCATTTGAAGTTCCGAGGCATACACGAGTGTTTCGTGTCCTTGTAAGTTACATATCTGGAACTTATAACTTCACCTCTCCTTACAGTGTCTCTGGTTAACTGTATCAGTTCGCGGGTAGTTTCTCGGCAGAATATTTTTAGCAATAGGGATTTTGATGGAAACTGAAACTGAAGACCGTTCATTTAATTTTCTAGACTACTTTGTCACAGTTGACAATAAGCAGTGATTTCAGGTTTCTGTTTACCGTAAACCAACCACTTCTGGTCGGTATCTCAATTTAAACTCGGTGTGAAGAGGACAGTAATCTGATCACTTATCAACAGAGTTAATAAGATATGCACCAATGAGCTCTGTAAAACAACAGAGATTTCTCACACTAGAGAAATGTTGGCCGCCAACCAATATCTAAACGCCCTTATTGAAAACACGGTTGGGTGCACGTTGACTGAAGAGGAAACCAAAGACCAGATCTTTCCAGTCAAC
>LUCH01001888.1:84977-109209 GCA_013368495.1 Paragonimus heterotremus
AGACACTGACGGTCGAATACCGGAAGACGTCTACTACCCTGAGTGGCAGTTGTGCAGTAATACGGCCATTACTGTCGCCTTATATGAGCGACCCTTAGGCCTCCGGGAGATGCCTCTCTATCGCCAGAGTTGTCCTAAGTTGGCGAGTACCGCCCTAGCCTTAGAGATACGCACTTCTGTTTCATTTGTGACACTTCCATCATCGTTGCACGAACTGGTTACCAACCTCTATAACTTCGTTATCCAACATGAGGCCCACGCAATCACAGTAGTCTTGCGAAACCACTGTACGCTTTGAGGCTGCAAAGTGCATTCCAAAATGTTTACCACAATGAGAAATGGCGTCTATTATAGTTTACGCTGCCTGAGAGAGCAACAACTCAGCATAATCAGGATCAGGCAGTCTCCAACCAGCTAGGAGGTCTACGCAGGCATCTTATGAGTGCCGCAGGCCGTCCTGCATCATTACGTACATGATGGAATGTCTGGAGTCGAGTGAGGAATGGCCAGTAGAATGAACCGTACACATCAAAAGTCCTATACGCCATCGGTACTGTGAAACAAACAAACAGACTGTTTCAGTTACTCTGAGTGAGTGAACGTTCGGCCATTGCCCCAAGAATATAGTGAAACAGTGTGCCTTTCATTCAGGTTTGATTCGACCACTTGTTTGAGCACTCCGAACCACCTGTGTATTTCTATTGTCCAGGCGTATGGTTGTTCACCGTCGTCTTTTGCACTGTGACGAGGATTTGTTGGCATGACTAAACCTCGGGCGGAAATCCGCTTCCCCGCACAGATCGAGTCACGTTGATCGCCACTGCTTGATCATGCTTTCATGGTTCGTTCTATTTCACTCCACTTCGGTCACCAATTTTTTGAATGGGATGCATTAACGATTTGGTAGGTTTTCTTTGTCGACGCGTGTGAGGCGTATGGTTGATCGATATTCAACTTCATGTGCAACCTGGGCTCGCAGTCCATCGAAATTTGATTTTGCGAATAATAGTAAATCAGTAGTTGTAGTGTGGATACTTTGCTTGAACGTTATGGGAAACTTGTGGTCATGGACATTCCGTCGGTATCGATAACTCAAGAAAAATATCCAGCATCAAAAAACGATTCGCTATTGGGAGCGATGAAAGCCGATCGTTTTATACGTGGACATGCACTGCACAAATTCTTTTAATTCTCAACCTGCATATAAACACTTCAACTGCTATTGAATAGCACTGAAGATGTAAGTATCAGGATACATTCACATCTAGTAAGAGTAAGTAACGCCTTCCATGAGACCGCTAGAGTACGAATCGTTCCTTGATCGATTAGCTTTCTGAAACCGACTCCCACTGGACACGAGATTGTTTCAGACAAAACACCAATCAACTTACATTGCTACCAAATTCTGCAAACATAACAGTCGTTCAGATAACACCATGGAGCGAAACACTGATTTCATTTATCCACGTTTTGATGGAAAGCAAGCCACAGGGTGTAGATGAGGTGAAATGTGAAATGTGAGACTGTAGATTAATCGCATTAATGGAATTATCACTCGATCTTGCTTTTCCCTTTCACTCGGTGCCTGAAACGTGGAACTAAATAGGCCGTTAACCTTGTCATACATGCGTTCAATCTGCCTACCGATCATATGTATATAAGTTCATTAAAGGTGCGGTGATGAGTTTAACACGATAACCCAATCGACCAACTTGCGGACTGCCAGTTTCAAACGAAGTCAGTGAAGTCTCCATAGAGTGGGAATGAACTTTACAGATGTGCTTATACTTCAAATCAGATTGAGTGACACTTTATGTGGATGTATGTGGACCTTACCCCACTGCTTTCGTCTCATTGAAAAACTGTCAAGTTTTTGTTTGACTTTCCACTAGGATCTGTGATTTTTCGCATTCACGATTTGCAGTAACTTAATTTTATCTTTTTTTTGATCAAATATTACTATTTATAAAGTATGCACTTGCGTTACCTTGCTTATCAGTTTCTTGAGGAACAATCTTATTGGACATTATGTCCGCATTCAGTTCGCACTAAGTCAGCCTTTGTGATATATTCGGAGGTTGGAAACAAGTTTATTCTTTATAATCTGACATTCAGATTACAACAAATCGATCTTTTGCGTAGGATCGCGCCAGACCTATCCGTCACGTGTATCAGCGATTATGCATTGCAGTCGCCACCTCCACTCTGTCCCAGTTGTACGGACATTAGACTTTTTATCATGCCTCGCTTTTTCATTGATAAAATCAATTTTTTTTAAACGTACAACCAATTACAAAATACAAGTGAGATAGGGCATAGTGTTTTTAACGTTTAAAAAACATCAGTGCAATATGGTACAGTTGTATTGTTTCATAAGCCTACAGGCGCTTCAAAGTCGATACTTCTTAGATATGCTGGGTTTTCTTCGTGTTACACAGGTGCATCACATATCATGTACTTTCAGGGCATTGTTCGTTTATTGACGTCAGGCGCTTTTGGTTTGCGGTATGCACATTTTTCATGGACACATTATCATAAGTTGACAGCCTACGGAATTTATGAGGGACAATATTTCGACACTCAGTGATATACAACTTAGCCGCTGAGATATTGCCATGTGGATGAGATAATCCATGTCAACAGTACATTACATTCTTACGACTCCTAATCCGTATGGTATAAAGAAACGAAACGGTCAAAGATGAGTTCAACCGATCAGTTCAAGTAGAACAGAGACTAGCATGAAATGTTCCGAACAGGATACTGTATCTAATCGATGCAAGTTGTTTGAGAACCATCGTTCACAGCTTTCTGAGAACCGTTATTTCAGGTTACTCTGAAAAAAAACGAGAAATTTCAAGGTGGTTTGTTGACAATCCGGAATGCTTTTTATTTCATCCATAAAAGCGAATGGAATTTTATGGATTTAAAAGAACGTGTGCACTCTTATGCACACAGTGTCTTAGGCTCAGTACCTACTGAACAGAAAGACAGTTCAGCAAGATGGTTGTGCAACACCTATTGATATTGTGGCTTGCATAATAAAACAATACTCTGTCGAATTGGATTTACTTGTCAAACAAGTATATGGAAGCAGACATAATTATACGCTGAAACCTGCTATACAATAAGCTTGGAATAAAATTCCATAATCACACTTGCATCCATTCAATAACCAACATGCACAAACAATGCAGAGAAGTTCTCATAATAAACTGGAGATCACTTTCCGTTTTAGCTCGGCATAATTACGTTTGACTGGAGGTGTCCGTTTAATTAGGAGCTACCAGTTGTGATTTATTACATCGGACTGATTTTTTTCAGTCGTTAAAAAAAGACTTATCTGACAACATGTATACATTTCGTTGTAAGGGCTGCTTACAAACGATCAAACTAGTCGTAAAAGTACGCGAGGCATGTGAAAATTTTCAGTTCTCGTAACTGCGTGATGGAATGTTTACTCACATTTCCGATATTGCGGAAGTGTTTTAGCATTTCCTACCGTACATCTGTTAGGCGCTGATCAACATCCACGTGTCATTTGAAAATTCCCGGCGGTCTGATTCCTCTTCAAACCTAACACACTATTAGCGCGAATATGAGAATCATTCGATCTTCTTTGCCTTCTCTGCTTCGAGCAGAACGTGTGAGATTTATGTTCGAACAGAGGGGCAGTGGTATGCAGGTGTTCAAGTTATAACAAGCCTCCCACGAAATGTATTAGAGTTGTTGCGTGATTGTATTGGTTGTCACGTGAGCGCTTACAGAACAGGAAGTCGATGCTTAGTGGACCATTGTTAAACCATAAGTTAACCGCAACCTATCCACACGCGATCGTTGCATATAAAAACAAAATATTTTCGTTAGGTGTAACATTTCTTTTTATCACTAGCTGATATCGGTCAGCTGCTTTTGCACAGCCTCCGAATTGTTGCTTATCTGTTGCTGCTCTAGAAGCGCTTGCCAAAGACAGCTGTGAAGAGTACTTCTTATCTTCATGAAAATCGTGATTTGAGGTTGTGGGCTCTATTATCCTATGTACGTGATGATGATGTGACTTAGCTGGGGTGAAACTCTTCTTCACTACCTTACTGGTTGATACTGGGTCCTACTACTTACAACGACTTTTGGCTGACTCACCTCAAAAAAAAAAACGCTAGAAATGTCAGTTTCGCACGCTTACTAGGGCTTTTAATCTAGGCCAGACTCGGTACTCTGATCTCTATACTTCTGTGTGGAGCCGTATCGCTGATGTGATTGCAAACGCGGCGGTCAGTCGTGACTCTGCAGCCATCAGGATCCTTACACATTCATTAAATCACGACAATTTTTGATTACTACAGGATAGCCTAAAAGAACTCTCTGTGTTTACTTATCGGGCTTATAGTAAAATCCTTATGATAATTTTTATCAGAACGGATGTGGAAAATCGATCATTGGTGATTGCAGACTGCGTGTTTGCTGACAAGTTACTCATCCACTGTTCCACCTCATGGGTTCAGTTGAATTTAGGCCACGCGAAATTAACTGTTCCCACGAACTTTCCTCTTCAGAGGTTAGGGTTGCTCAATCAGACAGTGGTGGTTTCGGCAGCTATCATTATTCGTAGTCTCATAATCTCAAATCAATTTCTGAGCACTGCGTAGTCTATATGAAAAGTATCCTTCCTACTAACCCTATCATCGGATTCAGCCATGTGAACAACAATGCTGCTTAGAGCTGATTTAGTCACCCCGATTTGCCTACTCACTCCTGAATTGCTTCATGTTTGTCATGTAACTAGTTTGGTGAGCAAACACACAAAACACAGCTTTGTTTGCTATCCTATTGTTCTTATGACATCAATAAGTATTCTAGAACGAGTTGATTGAAGAATTTTGTTAATCATTTCGTAACCGAACCTTCAAATCAACACACTCCCTGATGTGACCGGTTTCGTGATTGTTTGGACTGTCCGTCACGTGTAGATTGGTATCGACAATCGTGTCGAAAACTGACTTTCGTTTCCGTCGGATCATGGGTCCTTTGTGCGCCAATTAAAAAGAAATACTATGGTGATTGATTTGACTGGTTTAATGGTGAGCCTCGAAAAGACCTCAGCAGTCTAAACCGGCGTAAACTGGCCGTACAACAGACTGATTCCAAATTCAGTCGGACTCGTCCCAACGAAAGCGACAGTGGGACGCTTGGGTCATAAGAAGGTGCTAACAACGTTAGCTATATTCAGCCATTGACGATGTCTCTCGATCTGGCAGACAGGGGATTACTCTGTTTCCGTTAACGGGTAACGCTCGGTCACATATCGACTCGGTTGACCGGCATACTATACTGATGATTGGAAGGTGGTTAGGCACTGTTAATTAAGCTAACATAAAATTGTTACAATTCGGGTAGACTGTAGATGTTTTGCAGTCGAGTGAGAGCCCCAAAAGCTTGGTGATCATACTAGCGTGTTCCAACAAATCATTTTCGTCATTATACCCAAAGTATTCATAGAACGTCAAGGTTACAAACGGCGGTTTTCGGTAATTCTCATCAGGCATATACAATTACAAAGGATTCATTGCATTTATATATTAAACAGGAATATGGTTAAACTCAGTGGTAACAGTCATGGGAACTGTGGATGACGGTCTATACGCGCGGTGGTGGATTTGTTTGTGAATGTGTTGTGTTTATATGGATCATATGACCAATGTGTGACAATGTGTTCGTCGGGTTACTGGGTCAATGGGTTTCAGACGGTTTACACACTGTTGGCCACGGGAGGTGTAGGGCCTGTATGAATTTCTTCTGCGCGCACAGTTGAGGGTTAACTATCACTTTATCTACTTGGATAATGAATCACATTAATAATTCAACCCGTACAGTGGCCAACTATTATACGAGTTTAGCCTTGTGAAAAGAAAGTGAAAAATAATATTATGTATTATTACAAATGTTTGACCGACTTTGGCCTATGGATAAAAGGATAACAATGACTAAAAAAACTACTGCGTATGAGCTCCTACAGTCCCGATAACCTCTTGGTTTAGTGAGTAATTTTCTGTACTCTCATCTGATGCTTATTCACAGATTGTCTGTTGGATTCTCTGGCGTGTGTCCGTGATGTACTCACTCACAACAATCATAAGCCTGATCGGAAAGTACTTTGGCTTGGGCGGTCGCCCGCTGCAGCAGTAATTTTGAATAACATAGGAGAAAAAAGTTGACCAAAAGGATAAAAACTGATAACCCAAACCGAAATGGAGTAATCAGTAGTGCTGTGAATGTAAGTACGTTATTGACTGCTGTGCGTTAGTATATCGGATAACATTCATAACCGGTGATTTACGTTATCACGATGACCCCAGTCGGGCAGAGGACATCTATCTGTTTTACTCAGTGGAACATGCATAACCTTAATATTTCGTAACCACATCATTGCATGATTACTACACGACTTTACCCAATTCTTAGTGGTCTCAGCAAATACCGCCTGATGAAGAACACGCTGAGCTGGTATGTGGAGTACGCGACACAACCATCACAGACTGTACAACCTGATTAGCTGATGAACTAATCGCCTACTCCGGGTGTTCCGAAAGGCGAGCTGGCAAATGATCGCATTGTTCACGCGATCATACTACTTGTTATGAGCTAATTGACAAAGGAAACGGTGGTCAAGCACAACAAGCCTGTTGATATCTTCGCGTGCTGGTCATGGTTCCATATTATTGATCGAAATAGGACGTCCACGTGCATTCATACCCTTTCTTTCAACGGCGACCAGACGTGTACTGAAGGTCACAGAAGACCTTTGATATTCTTGCTAATTACTTATTATTAATGTTACAACCTCACGAGAGAGTGCCACCCGAATATATGAAATTGTCCACAGTTTCAAGCGGGTTGTTTGCATTACCGAGCCTAGAACCCAGTCTTGAACCAACAGGACTCTAGCCAATTATAACCAGTTACTTCACTGGACCGATAAACTAGGTGTCTGACTGAGTCGTCTTTGTTGGGTATAAAACAGTCAGTGCTTATAGGAAGATTTCACCCTGTACATATTAGGGTGGGCGTTCGGTGGAAAACATTTCGTATTGTTGCAATGAATCAAAACATTTTGGGTAACACTCGTCTGACCAGTAGGGTCTATATTCAAGTCAACTAAATCTTGTTTTACCAAAACTGGTGATTATAATAATAATAATAATAATAATAATAATAATAATAATAAATAGTAGACTGATGACGTTAAGTGATGTGTTTGTCATATGATCATTCTTGGAGGACACGGAACAGGAAATCACGGCCGAACATCGAAGATGATTTCTCTTTTCTGTATGTCGTGCACCTAACAGTCCGTACGCGCTTGTGTATGACTGTTCCGATAACCTCCTGGAAAGGTTTGTGAATTCTGAAACTTGTCACATCACATTATGGTAGTTGTCATACGTGTTTGAATCAAAACACATTTTAATATCACGCTTCACTTTACTTCCGTTTTAGCTCCACTACAATGTGTCACCAACGTGCATGTGTCCGTGGCCAACACAACCGAAATCCAAGTCCGTTGGACGCCACCAACGCAAGCAAATCTGGGCCCGGTGAAACTGGCCAAACCGTTCGGCCTGGTGACCACTTTGAGTGAGCCGGCTAGATGGAGGGCTCATACTCTGAAATGTATTCAGTCTGGACTGGTGAGTCCGATCGTACAGCAACCGATCTAGTGAGACACGGGAAAAATATTGACCATCCTAGAAAGGCGGTTGGTGTGAGAAGGGACCACTACTTTCGTCCATGTTATACACTTATTGTGAGTGTCATGCATAAGAAAACAAACAGCTGGTCATCTTAAACTATTTTATCATCTCGTAAGTAGTGAGGAGTTAGGTTGATGCATAATTTGAACGTTATGTACATTTTGCGCGCGGCTTTTGTATGAACATTCTGGTCGACCTCTTTCGAAACGAACCACTTGATTTGAGTTTCGCTCATGTTAGAAGTCATCAGTGGTGCACAGCCGTTGTCACTGACGCGCTGTAACAAAGGAAGAAATTTGTGTCTAGTGCATCTTTTCATAAGGGACTGGCTGAACAGTCTATGGGAATGTGGAATCTTCTGTCAAATATGAGTGCCGTTCTTTTTTTTTAAAAAAATCAAAATTCCTCGAACAATTGACGGGTAACGGTGATTTTCCTAGATAAACTATGTCATTGATAAAATGGAACGATACAGCCCCAACTGAGAGTGAATAGGTTACGAACTGAACAATAAAGTTACCAATCACGTTCCGTTTTTTTCTTACTGCCGACTTCAAGTTGGTACTAAAGACAAACGGCTTTAAAAATTAAATACATCATTTTGACATATGTCACACAAGTGGCATGATTCGGGTTGTTCCAGTTTTCCTTAAAGCATTGTTCAACCTGGTGAATGAACGGAATCTGAATCTTCGGCATACTTTTCATACAAGTGGCCTTATGAAGCTGAATCGAATTCCGGGTTCTCATCAACGAGATTTTGGGCGAACAGTTTACGATCGCCTTAGTCCATATAGTAACGAATTGAGCTGAACTAGACCATTCCTGTTAATCTGCCGTGGGGTTTATACAATTTGGGTGGTATTTTACACAAGTGGTTGTTGAATGGGGACGATCCTCACGAAACGATCGCCGTGGTAGGTCTACCATATTTTCACGCGGTTTTATCCGGTTTGAAAGCGAGTGCTTGGCAGTGTTTTAATTCGAACAAACTAGTCAGAAGGCACAAATTACGATATAGATTCATTTTGCACACTCTCGTCCGTCGTAAACGTTTGACTGGCATGAAAACAAAACAATCAGACTTAAATAATCAGTGGGTGTTGCAACATGAATGAATTCGGATTAAAGGCAGTCACATTTGAGAAGTCTATCTTTTCGCGTAATGGTATGTTTGTAAATAAAGTATGCACATCAGTAGGACAAATTGTGTCTGTGGCAGTATTAAGATATTAAATACATGGTATCAACTCAGAAGTGTCTTTTTATGTATGCACACCTGGATTTTGATTAACAGACCTTACTTTTGTTAAATGGCTTTATCAGTGAACAACGATATCGAATGTTAAAAATTGTATGGTTAACCTAAACTCTATAACTCGGTATTCTTACACGGGTCAAGTTAGAATTAAACGATTCCCCTACTATGACCTAGCAAAATGGCGGGTTGACATTTCAAAGCCTCTTCGACGAAAGCTTTATGTGCATGCTTTGAAAGACACTTGAATTGATACCATGTATTGAAAATCTGAATGCTGCTACAGACACGGTATGTTCTATCGA
This sequence comes from Paragonimus heterotremus, assembly GCA_013368495.1. Lineage (NCBI taxonomy): Eukaryota > Metazoa > Platyhelminthes > Trematoda > Plagiorchiida > Troglotrematidae > Paragonimus > Paragonimus heterotremus. The sequence goes on from LUCH01001888.1 coordinate 94,289, forward strand.
TGGCAATTCTTTATTTACAAACGAACCACAACACGAAACGATAGACTTTATACATCATTTCCTTTCATCCAACTCCACTTGTCTTCCAATCCTTGTTGACTATTTGAAACGTTTATCTTTAATCTACACGGAAAATGTGAGATTTTTGTTTAATGGCTAAATGCTTTCAACAAATAGATGGCGTAGCTATGAGGAGCCCACCCAGCTCTGTTTTAGCTGACATGTTACAGGTTAAAGTTGAACAGACACTATTTCCACTCATGGATGAAGTGAATTGATTATCCTAATTTGTGTCTTCTGACTATTCGATTCAAATGACTCTAAGCGACTCATTGTTTCGCTATGTTTTAATTGTTCACTGGTCCCGCATAGTAAACCAGTCAAGGCTAATCTATAGGTCCACCATTTCGTTTGTCGTGGAGATCACATATTTGGGGAATTATAAGCCAAAACGGCGTTATTGTGGAAAAAGTAGAAGAAAAAACAAGTAAATCAATGGTATCTTTCTAACATTTGTTAGACACATTATCTAATCAACTCACTGCCGTGTTTTATGTACCTCAAAAGACGAAGCTTATTTCATGGTCCCATTTTCTTCAATTGAAGATGAATTACCTCGGTTAGCTCCAGCGACAAAATCCTGGTTATCGTCGTGAAATTATTGATAGGTTTAATTGACATTCACGAGCAGTATCGATTGGAATGAACCTTTCTTTCAGTTTCATAGTTATTCATGAAATTAAACGAATGGGTTTTGTTTAGAATTCCAGTTAATTTTGGGACAACAGTGTGAGAGGGAAATCGAATGCGTGCGTGTATATGTAGGACGTTAAAGGACTTTTTTTCTGGGGGGGGCTTCGAATCAAGAGAGTAAATTATGTTACAGAATTATACTTGCAGACTCTTCGTACGTTTACAGGGAATTCCATTACAATGTGTTATAGTGTAAAGGTTTTGCAGTTATTGTACAATACTTTGAAAACAATCCCATGCAAGCTGTTGGCGAACAGTACACTCAGTTAGGGAACACACTAGGTGATAAATCGACTGATTGCATGATGTAGACTGGAGAGAGACTTTAAAAACCGGACATGAAAGATAGTTTTCTGACATCGATGCAAAACCAACATTAACCTAAGGTGGCATTATCGTATTGTTTCCCAAGGTAAGCCCTAGGTATTAACTGAAGAGATATCGAGGCGGGCGTTCTTATTTACGTCGAAGAGTGAGCAATTGTTGGAAGATTCTTAACACTGGTTATGATTGATCGTGGTTTCCTAGATGGTAGAAACATATCGGTACATTAGGGCGTGTTAAGAGAGAGATTACGGAACTCTGATCAACTTGTCAGTTTATATAAACTGTCCACTAAGTGGAACGACAAACCTAGGTTAGGGTGTTTTAATGTCTAATGCAACGTCCTCTGAATGTCCAGTTAAAAGTAAGTGACCAGGAGCTGGCAAGGTGTTATGTAAACACAGATGGGATTGTATCTTTTAGAGCATCACAGAAAGTAGTGGGAAAGGATGAGTTTTGGGTTAATTGACCACGATTCGCAAAATAGTTTTTTAAAAGATAGATGTTTGAGGGTTGAAGAGCAGACTCTCCCTATTGATTTTGCCTAGTGTATTCTGAGCAGTTCTCAGATTAGTCATTTGACTGTTAGAGGATTAAACGAACTACACTCATTGTTTGTTCCCACGTAACACGCTTTGCTGCATATGGGGCTGGATGTAGCAATACTGTGCAGACCTTGGTAAAAACCATGCATCAGCCGTTTACTTTATTTAAGTCGGCGGTTGATTCCGTTAGCGTTTAGAAATCTTGTGCACATAAGGTCATCGATATTGCGGCGTTATTCAGATCCACAAACAACACAGCAGTACAAAGAGTTAGACGTTCTCTGTGGTCATACTGAGGCCGGTTAGGGCGATCCTCCTTGCAGAATGATGATCTTACGTTCGTATTATTGTGTATGGTGTGCGTAAAAATTGCCAACTTCTTAGTAATTGAGTGCAATCTATTCCTGGACTATAGTCCTTCTTGTTTATTTTTGTCCCGTCCGTCACGTAGTGGCTTGGTAATACCTCGCAAAAGTGGACTATGGAGAAGCAAACTCGTCTAATGGATACCGTCCTCCATGGGTGTCATCCTGTCAATCACAGTCTGTTGGTTTCCAATAAGGATATGACTTTCTGGTATAAGAACCTACGACAAAATGCGTCGTTTGAACTTCGAGTGACTGCGTTTGACGAAAATGGACGTCTTGGTGCTTCGTGGATACAAATGGTTTATACAGAGCCGGCCGGTGAGTGTCTGTTTACTTTGCTACCCCCATCTACCCCCAGATGTCCAAAAAATAGCATAGTGATTTGCAATTATAATGACAAGCTCGACAGAACGTTACTGCCGGTGAATGCTGTGTTGTGTGTGTGTTTGCATGCGGTGTAACATCGAAATAGTGTTTACACACGACTGAGCCGCTACCACACAGCTTGTCTGAATTAATAGTCTAGGTCACTTATGGTCCTTCTTTTCCATAGTTCATTCACATCGGGGGGTAGCTAAACGCTAACCGCATACCCGCTTCAAGTGGCCTTAGCAAAGTGTACGTGTGTGTACACCTCACATGACCGTACTAGTTGAGTACGACTACTGGGAGGAACGGTGCAATAGGATATCTCATCGGTTTAAGATATTACTTTGATTCCAGTTGACCAGGATTGCAGTTTTGAACCATCTTTGTTTACACACTTCTAAAAAGCTAGTTTTGTCATCCTTTTGTCAACGCGGTAGATGCTTGGTGTTTTACTTTCTCATTCTTCTCCATCTGATAGTCACCAATGTGTAAAGTACGACAGAGTTGCGAATAACCAGTAAATGAGCCAGTTTATCAAATCAGTTGGTTCAGATGATTTGCTTAATCAGTTCTGCGTCCACAATGTCAGTCGATATCGACTCCTACATTTTGTTTGTATTATGATTTTGTATTATACACTACGTTTAGAAGTAAAAAAAGTCCGGCCATCAAAATGCATGGCGCCTAATGGTGCGGGCACTGACAAAAATGTTGCATCCATCTTCCGTGTTCAGACATGTCTCTTAGTTTATTATACCGACCGCGGAACAGACGTGCACTGTCGCTATCGTTTAGGTGTAATGTGCAAAGATGGAATTCATTTCTTGTAGATAAGTGTTCTATTGGAATTGTTAAGAAACAATTAGTCCAGTTTTTTTGTGACTGGAATGTAATCCAATGAAGAAGGTGGACTTTAACCATGCTACATGGACCAGCTTTGGGTCACAGAATTCGTTTGTGAACCCGTTCGGGCACATAATCTGGATTTGAATCACCTGTAGGTTCTCTCCATGTACTGGTATTCTCAGTCTGATCTTGTTCTAAAGCATTGATCTTCTTTGATAGGACAAAGGCTCAAGTCTGCAGCTTTGAAAGTTCACTTTCATGGGCATTTAGTTAGCCGATTTTTTTCTGTTAAGTCTTCTTGAGTGCTAACCTGTTAGTTGGCGCTAAAATCATCTATTTTAGTGTTATGCGAACGTAGCTGAATTCGTTGCATAGCATTTTGTTCAGTGTTACTACGTCTTTTATTCATGTAAGAAGCAGTTTGTTACACACTTAGCCTTGTAATGGAAAGACATGATTTTTATATTGTAGAAATTTGAATTTGCACATTAAGCTATTGAGGTTGCTGGAAATACTCTAGCAACTCCGGTCAAAGACGCATCGGAGAAGACAACACATCAGAAATGTTTTCCAAGGTTTAATTCCAGAAAGTTAAACCTCTAAAATGTCTCTAGTAGGTGACACCCAATTCGTTTACGTGATCACATAAAAGAACGGACAAAAGTCAATCTCGAAGAAAGGTGAACAGACTTAGCTCAAAAACTTGATGTTTCACTTAACACCGTGCATACTCACTTGAATATAATAGAGTAAAATTTTAAACTTGATCAATGGTTACTGCACAGTTTTACTGAAAACTAATTGAAGATAGGTTTGCAGATGTACTTTTTATCATCAGTACTAAATAAGCGCGTACCTTTTCTATCATAAGTTACAATTCATGTCAAAAGAAAAATATATTTTGGACGATAACAGTGAAAGGTCTACACACCAGGGTGATTAAGTGAACTCCCTTCAAATGGTTTCTGGCTGTGGACTTCCGTTGAAGAGGACTGTGGTTACTAATGAGTACTGCTGGGATTTGGTTAGTTTCAAGTTAACCCCCCCCCACACATGATAGTAGCTTTCGAATTCAGACAGACTATCCAGCCAACCTCTTTCGAAAAAAAGCGCCAGACTCTAGTTTCGATTTTGCTGGAGCCCGTCGGTAATGCATATCCTCGTCACAGCCGGCGTTAGAACTCGGGTCATTGTTCTCTGAAGCAATCTCGTTGACCACTGTGTTATTGATCCAGCTGACATTGTCCTTATCGCAGGATTATGGATTTGAGTTAACAGGACGGTGAATTTGGCTCCTCTTGAGACAACTGGGCATTCTAAGTGTTACTCGTATGCAAATATGGCTAAACGTTTGCTCATGATACTTCTGTCCTAGCTAATGTGAGGTCAGAAGCTCACTGCTCTGTACGGTTTTCTCATGAACGCATGGCAGAATCCTGGTTTTTGTATGGTAATCTGATGACGGTTTAATTCATCCTAGCCCTCTGCGACCTGATGTAATTAAGCCGCGCTGTAACGGATTGGATGTGAGTCACCAGGACAACCAGCGTTGACCAGCTAGAGTGTTCCAGTAATTTCATACTGCAATACCAAGCCGCACTTTGCAGAAAGGACCTTTCGATAATCTGCCCAGCTGGATATTGTTGGCTACATTCACCATATTAATCAGATCACATATTTTCTTCTCTGTATAATAACCTTGACATGTTTGGCGTGTGATCATGTGACACTATGCACTGGGCATATGTTCACTTGGCTCACGTTGGCAAAGTATGTTGGGCGTGACGGTGCCTTGTCAAGTAAAAGCCGTTAGTTTCAACCTGGTTGTGTTCCTTTGAACTTGAATTCTCGGAATGGTCGTGAGTTGAACAACCACTGTAATTTTTGTCTAGACTGGTCGGTGCATGCTCCATGTTTAACTACGCTTCCAAGTTCCTCGTTCTATTCGAATTTAAAGCCGTACTCTTTCGTTGGTTGTCTTAATTTATTTTCCTAATTTTTCTGATATTCGTTTTCCGGGAGTAATTTAGTATCAGTAATTTATTGTTTATGGTGGATAAAAGTTTTAACATTTTTCAGCCTCATATGAATAACGGTTCCACATACATTTCATTGAGTCTGACCACTCAGACCTGTTCACCACATAGAGTCAGTGCGTTTGAACTGGTTCACATTTTTAAAAACATTTTTAGACAGTTCACACGACTTGGCAAGATATGCTTACCCATTTTTCCCGCAATAATAAAGCAATTCTATCAGCTTTTAATTCAAACATAGTAATACTTCATCATTATTTTCCTTCCGTTGGATACATCTACAGATCACCTCAGTAAGCATATCGCCTTCATTCGTGATTGTTATTTTGCCGGTGATATCGTGACATTGTCAAATGTATTGCTGTTAATGTGCTTGTTCGCGTGTGAGCGTGATAATTTGAAGAAAAAAAAGTTATCTACTTGTAGATTTAACAGTAGTGTATTTTGGATTAAGTCGTTTTTATCAGCCTGCCGAAGGTACTGTTTATTCATTTGCCTAACCATTTGGTGTTTCCATATTTTGCGTTGCTTTTAACAAAATGCAGTGAAAGTCTGCTAACATCGGTTGAAACGATTTTGGCTGCCCTAACTGTCATACTAAGGTGATATTGTGTATGTCAATGTTTTTTTGTTACTGCTACCGTTCTTTAGAGCTAATGCTTATTAACGAAGTTACCGAGAATACTTACACATACGTTTTGAATGATAGCATTACGTCGACAGTATTCTTAAACCTTACAACGGTAGTCGAACTTTCCGTGATACGTCGGCTACTGTTCAGTTTCATGTGACATCTCAAATGTGTTAAATGACTTTGGTGCAACAATTTATTATTCTGAAGTTTGCGCATCATCGCTGAAATCGACCTGTTGCCTGCAGTACATCCGAGTCACCAGTAAGAAACGGTTCACAACACTATCATTCCACGGCAATATGTAATGCTGAATTTTCCAGAACAGAGTCATCAGCCGATTCAGAATAAAATGGAGATTTATGTGAACAGCTTCAAATTTTCTCCTTTCTGATACTCATCATTCCTGATTGCAACAAATCTTGTACTCTGAATTTAAACATCCTTGACGGATGAGTACGCAGTGCAATCGGCCCGGCTGTTTTAAGTTATAATTGACCCCTTGACTCACTGGCTGAATCAACAGCGTTGTATCAGGAGGCAAAGTTTCAATTTTTTTTTTTGAGGTTCATTGATTCTCGGATGAGGAAACGCAATATCTTTTAGGCGGACAATATGATACTTTGTTTTTCCGAGTTCCTTATGCACATCATCAGAGTAATTGCTGAAGGTGAACTTGATCATGGAAGCGGAATGATTAGAGCGATGGGATATTGATATCTTTGATCGATCGAAGTAATTTGGTTCTCTCAACAAGGAATGGTTTCTGTTGATGCACACCGTTCATATTGGTACATACCAAAATGTGGACGAATTCGGTCAACACTTTATTCCTGTTCATTGCCGTTCTCCGAAAAGCATGTTAACTGTCTAGAGTAGCACGATAAAACAGACCAGTTTTATGCACACTGTAATCGTTTCCTACGTAACTAGTCGAAGTCCATGAAGAAACCACCCGTTGGACCACACCAACGCAACAACATCATCGCTTTGAAATTGTCCATGAACACGCCTGTAGATGATAGAACAGCTGATTTTCCAACGTTTATACTAGCTCTCGGTAACAGTGACTACCTCCTTTTCAACTTCAGTTGTGGCACAAGTTATGTTTTCTCACTACCCAGACAGTCAATGTCAAATTGGTCACATTGCTCGAGTGTTTTGCCACTTAACTAAACAGTTGGTTCTGTACAAAATAATTTACCGAATCTGCTGCACCAAGTTTTGATCATTTTAAACATGATCCACATTGAAGCGGAGACTTCTTGAACTGTTTGCTTATCTTTAAAGACGTTTACATTGTCGTGCATGAAAGTTTTTGTGTTTCTCTTTTTACACTGCTACCACGCACCCTCATCGAATAAAGTCCTTTTCAAACGGGATCTTTGCTGACATCACCTAGACTCCTGAGCTTCCGGTTTCAATATTCGTATTAATGAACGACTTGCACGTGTGCATTTCGATGGGGTTCAACAACAGCAGCTGTTTTGCCGGAAAAGTTCTAAATGGCTTTTTATGGCGTAGGGTGGAACCATTCCATTTTATTTGTAAGTGGCGCTTTCGACTTAGAAGTGAACTCTAGTAAAAATGAACCGAAACCTTTGATTGATCCACGTTTCTTCGACACGTTCATCGATTTGGGATCAACTCATCGTGACTGTGAGCCGAATTTCTCAATTTACGGCTGCTTTCGATTGTACAGATATGTACATCCCACATAGACAAGTTTGGCTATAGTGGACTGTTGCATTTGATGTCTCGGCACAGTCCTATCGGAATTCGTTGCAAATAGATTTATCTGAATGGTAACCTAAACTTTGAAGTCCGTTTTTCCGTTAGGTGTCTATTGTTACGAAGTCAATCTCTAAACAGATTCAATTAACTAGCTGAAATAAGAGTGGACACAACTTAGTCCTATCTTGTTAATCGAATGAAGTGTTGGCTACCCCTAACGCTCGTACGACACAACTGCCTTATCGATCGGATCAAATTGTCTGTCTCACCCGTGTGAGCAACGTTGGCCAAGTGTTTTTTTCCCTTCTTTTCCACACGGCCGATCGGTTTAATAAAACCTCTTTTTCCACTTCTGTTCTGTTTAGGTTTATCGCATCAGACAAGCGAGATCTGCAACATTAATGCTTGAAAATTGAACTTTACTCACAGTTACTCGTTACTTTTGTAGTATTCCCATAACTAGATAGTGTCTAAAACAACCACTTACAATGCCTATGGTTACTGATAAGCAGTGAGTACTGGTTAGCATAGATTTAACGTCACCCTTTAATTACTCATGGCTATCTCATTTTGAGTTGAACATCGCTCACACTTAATCACAGCCTTCGCATTCAGATAGACTTTCCAACCGGCCTATTTCAAAAATAGGCACTAGACTTGAGTTTTGCTCTCATTAGAGCTCGTCAGTAGTACATATCCTTGCCACGACCGGGACTAGAACTCCGGCCACGCTTTCATGAGGCAACCGTGTTGACTACTGCGCCACTGACCTCAAATTAGACACGACCGAATTATCAAATGTGATAGCTCGACCACTTTCGCCTGTGAGCAATGAATAGGTTGCCCGATCGTCTCGATAGGAGACATAGTAACTGTCCTGTTAAATCTAATCGGTTACCCCGTGACTAGGACTTCCCAGACAAGTCGAAATCTCCCACCTCATTAAACCTGCTAGACATCACTTTAGATTACTGATGAGTAGTCGGAGATTTAGTCAATTTCATGTTGAACATCGTTCACATTTGATCACAACCTTCACATCCTGATAAATTTTCCACCCGGTCTCTTTCAAAAAGACGTACTAGGCTCGAGTTCTGCTCTCCTTAGAGCTCGTCGGTAGAATATTTACATTAACTTTCTAATCGCTGCCTCAGGACAGAACCGATTGACTCAAGTTTCGAGCTTGCTGGAGCCCTGACAAAGTACGTGTAGATTATTATGGTGCGAATAGGCTATGTTAACGTTGTCCTTTCCTGGACGCATCACAGGTTTCCGATATTACTGTGGCCAAAGCGAGCCGCCTTGCTGTCTTCAAGCCGGCCAGCCGAACCATTACGTGTGAGCGTAGTCCAACCTATTTCGTTTCGGTTAGTGGACTTTTGCTGGTTGCGTTGTTCACATTTTTTCCGTCTGTGTGCTGTGTCAGGATTTGGTATATAGCTGAGCGGAGCGATGGTAGATGCGACCGATTAATAGGGAATTGATTAACTGAAATGCGACAGGTTTTTAGCAACCGTAGATGATGGGATACGAGTGAACGTATTATAAATTGCAACGAACCTAAAGTGATGATCCAAATTGATGTCAACCGATCCCATTGTGTATGTGTACGTATACTATGCGTTGGCCTGTCTGTTTTTATTCGTCTGTTTTTACCTCAATCGTTTACTAAAAATTATGTTTCAGTGTGCTGAAGCCAACCAGCGTTATGCTAATTTTACCTTGAATGATATAATCAATATTCGATATGATTTTTCCACTATTGATCACATGCGTCCGTCTATTTAGATAAGTGTTGTTAGGAATTGTCGAGACGGTAACGAGTTTACTGATGATCAGTGTGCTGTTGGACATTCAGTCATTTCACCATCAACGGCATGATCGTGCATGACACATCATCTCATGTATCGAATTTTGACGCTGTCACTTGTATTGTCATCTAACCAGACCGGTGAACAACGCCTTGTTCCGAAAACGATAACAATGAACACAACATTGTTATCGATACAGTTAGCCGCAGGTAGTTGTGAACATGACTGAACCAAACTCAACCGAAACGAGCTGGTAGTATTCATGGCCGTCTTGACGTGTCTGTCATACGCTCACGATTTCCTCACTGCTTTCGCTTCGGAAAGGTTTTAACATCATGAAATCTGGTTCATCCTCTTTCGAGTGATGTGAACACATTAATCTATTTGCACTCAGGCAGTTCAACTCTCTCAGTGAACCTGTCTATTTAGTGACGTTTTTGAAAGGGTGGCATCAGTAACGCCATCTCGCTCTGTTTCGATGCTGTTTACCGCAGCATTTTGTGAACAGGACTCAACCGAACAACACGATAGAAGGGTGTGTGAGCTGTCCCCGCGTGACTACCCTAAGGACCACATGTTTCTATTTTCCTGTACGTTCTTGCCAGACCGGTTACAACACGCATATTGTACATCTGCTGGTCTTTTTTATCTGGTTTATTCTGCCCAAGAGTGTAAACACAATAATAGTACTCTTCTTCAAGCCTAAAGGTAATTCATTCAGGACATTCCAAAAACAAGTTCATTATTCGTTATTCCTATATATTAGTCCTCAGCGTCACTGGTGTATTGTGACACATATACTCACCTGGGTTGCTTAACCCAAGAAATCGGTCCAAAAATACCTGGGTACAACCGCATGATTTTTAGTTTAAGAAACTTGCCTCGTCATTCACCAGGAGATCAGTATTACTGTATCAGCATATGTCGATTGTGAAAGTGGTGGAAAACATTTTGCGCTGAACGAAAAGAGAAATCTCGTGGTCATGTATGTTTTTTCTGTCACAAATTTCCGGCTAACCCTGACGAGGTTCTACTTTGTGAAATTTAATTTTTTCTCTCCCAACCACATGTTTTTGCGTTTGTTGACATGGACGTTATTTGATCAGCTCCATGCAAGCCTATAGACGTGAACGTGACTCGAGTGGAATCCAGGGCGCTCACTCTCAGCTGGCTGACCCCGACGAGTGACGATTGTGGACCGCCGTCAGAGGTACTGATTCACTACTATCCGGAATATGTCGAACCTCATGAAGCTATCGCACCAAAACCCTTGAAGTTACCACTGAGCATGACTCCTCGTTTGGCGGACTTATTGCCATGTCAGACTTATTGTATACAAGTTCAGCTGATTAACGATGTGCGCGCTGGCCCAATATCAGACAAACTGTGTCACAGGACAAAAAGGCAAGGTAAGTATACTGTTCATTTGAGTTTTGCGCGATGAAACATACTTTATCCTGCTATTTTTATGACGACGGACAACGTCTCGTTTTCCTCAGTACAGAGATCATGAAACGGTGATTGGCTTATGCACAGGTCACCATGTTAGACTACTTCACTAGTAATACCTCGACACACTTATCGATTAAGATGAGACCTAATTGTGAAACATCTAGGTTTCAGTCAGATTCAACCCGGTGACGAGAACAGAATGCCTAGATGTGGCAAATGTTCTGCCAGCTGTGAGCTACAGAACCACACGGTACGATCTTAAAGGTCATATTTGGAGTCAGTTACCCAGTCAATACTGTGTGTTGTATAGAGTCCGTGAAATGATTCATCAGATCGACTGCCCGAGCAGGTTTTGTCAAACAGTTTTGCGCTGAAATCCTTTCATCACCAACACTGAGCATTGAAGTTGTGTTGTCAACTAAAAAATACCAAGGTGTGAAAAATCGTCCTACCGAATGTGGCTAACTGAGAACGGTTTTGTTACGATTTGGTGTGTCTGAATCAGTTTGAGAATTCATAATCTGAAAACATGTTATTAGTAATCTGCATTTACAATTCTGTTTCAGATGCTTATACAACTTCAGCCTGATATCGATTTACGATTAACTTAATCCCAAAGAATAAGTAGTAGTTCTGTAGCCAACATTTTTGCCAACAGACTGGTAGCCATCACTTTCTAAAACCTTTTTCTTAAATCCAACAGAAGTAAAGAACGTAAATAAGTAAATTTTTATGTTGAAGTCATTTTCTTGCTTAGAGCCATCCGGAATAGTAGTTACGATATTGTTACTAATAATCCTGTAAAATTCTCTAAGAATAGTACGTTTCCTCTTACCTCATGGCTGACTATAAAATTTTACCCAAGGAGTTTCTATATTACTATCTACTGACCTAATACAAGATTCTTTCTTTTTGTTGAGTTGAAGTAAACCGTAACATTTTCGTGAGCATCTTTTAACAGGTCATTGATGAGTGTTGTAACGAAAAAGCTGTGCATCATTTTCCGTTAAATATGGATGTGTAAACTACTCAACCTTGCAGTAATTCGTCGGTATTGACACTGACCACCAATCATAAGATTTAATATTTGAGCCTCTGCTAACCAGTACATTAATTGAGAACAGCGTTGTTTAATGTACTAACTGATGATCTTCACTTTGAGTTGATCCGTGCCTTATGCGACTATGAAGTTGCGTAAACTACTATTTACTTTTCATGTTATTCAATCAGATTGAAGCTGTAACTGTACTATCCTGTCTTTTTAACGGATATATATTTTAGCGTTCACTCGTCCACCAACTATGGCGTTCCTATTATCAATTCCACAAAGTCCTGAATTCAAGCCCTCACACAACCGTTTCCAAAATTTGCAACCCGAAGAGTTTGTTGTGTGCAATCTGCAAGTGCATTTGGACTATCCGAAGACCTGTCCTGTTCACTATCAGATCCAGTACACTGTGTACAATTCGATGAGAACGCATTCCATATTTTTCGACCAAAACGGTAACTTGTTGTTCGTATTCTATTAATGAACATTTGTTTGACTCAAACACTGCACATCGGACTCACACATTCCCAAACGACTATGCTGATTGTGTAATAGTAGTTGTCACGTAAAAACTTACGGAATCAGATCACAAAATTTATTCCAAGTTATAGTCACACCGGTATGCGCAGACGGAAAGTCAGGTGTGTTGGCTCGACGAATTGATTGGCAGACTCCCTAGTACATCTGTCTTAATTTAACCTGTAATTATGGACTTTGAAACTGTTTTTTCATTGCAGCCTTATTTTCTAACAGTTATTTCGTAAGTGTGTATTAGTTTACTTAGTTATATGATTAAAATGCATTAAATACTGCGGAGTGCATTCACTTGGTGTGATGATTTTAAGTGTAGCATTCCACTTGATGAGTTTTTTTTGAAGATGGACGTGAAAATGTTGGTAGAACATATTTGTTGTTGCTCTTGAACAAAAAATGGACATCGGTTAATTGTCGGATATGTGACATGGATAGGTAATGACTGTAACTCGCAGCCTGCCGCACATTAATGTGTGCACTGGCTGAATCTCTACTCGCCTAAAGTGAATGGACCAATTCGTTGTTGCTACCTTACACTGATTGATCAGTGATCTTTGGTGAATACTTCTCATTCAACCATTCATCGTCTGATTCGACTCAGCATAGTTCCACCAAGCTCATCATGCTTGCCGTTAAAAACCAAAATCTAGCGGTCGACTGAAATTTGAATAGCGTACTGCTGTTTCACGATGTCATCACAAGAATGCAGATGAATGAACGTTTCAATGATAGCGTAGACATTCCCACTGTATAGAGTGATGACGATTCAGTCCATGCGTGAGCTACGATTTGGTCAACCGGAAAGAGAGCAGGTCTTTCTTAATCACATTGTCGCTGATTTGATCTGCAGGAGTCTATTGCAAAAATGTGTTCTTGTAATATTTTCCGTCCAGACTGACAGGATGTATGAAGGTGATAGCGTTTATACCAATTGGTAATTCTGTGCATTAGAGTCAAAGTCGTCCCACAACAAAAACGTTGTTTTTATCTTGACGAATTCATACTGATTACGTTGTTCATGTTTTGTCGAACTGTATTTGATGCTCAAGATATGCGTTGTTAAATCAGGGCAGAGTGGTGACAGGTTTGTGTGAAAATGGATTCTTCGGGTAATGTAGGAAAAGGTTACCCAGGTAACTGCACATATATAACCATGCAGTGAGTCTAAATCAATAGTCCTGCATTTTCCCCATCGGGTCCGAGTTACTTAATCTATAATAACTGACCCTAACTGCTTGTTTTTATTTACAAATATACGTACGTAAATTTTGTGTAAGAACGTTTGTTACAAGCCAAGCTGCCGTGTCATCTCGCAGTTCGTTCACTCTGTGTGAGCCTTCGAGCCTCTTCGTGAAGCTGTATCAACTGAAGCTTCGTCTGGCAATGGCTTCCCAGAGATATTTAGTGATGATGACAGTCGCTTGACCAAATGTGGTTGTGTGAGTAAATTCATTGAGACGCGGGCGAAACTTTGTATCGACAACACATGTTGACTTCCGTCAGATTTCTTTGAATCTTTATCATCCAGATGTGACAAACTGCCGAGAACGCTAGTTTCAACGACAAACGAGCTCGGTGAATTTCAGCATTAGTAGACCGAATGAGGTTCGATATGCATGTAAGAATACTTTTGTCGGAAACAGCATTTGTTAACTTCTGACCTCCGTAAGTACCGTCTCAGAATACATATCACCGTGTACACTGTCAATGACCAACGGAGGAGAATGGAGGAATGAGATCAAAAATTGCTGATGCCTCTAAGAAACGTTAATGCGTGCAGTGGATAAATCTGACCACTTGCGTAATAATTAATCGCTCTTATTTTCACGGTTCGATTACGCGTTGAATATGCCTCAGTTGCTCAGGTCAAAGTGGTTGATTGACTTCACTCGAGCTTTTATTCTCGACCCATAACCTGTAAAGTGACTCACGAATTTCACCGTCCATTGTTTTGAACTCTGTATGATATCATAACTTTCGCACTGCTCAACGATTCACGGTTATTTTGTCATGTTCTGGTTGGTCAGGGCTGAACTTAATATCGGACTATCGTGTATATTATTGGTTATACTCTGCAGGCGTTAGACCACTTCTGATTCCGTTCTTCCTATAAGATTCGATGAATTGAACATGTTTTCCGTTTCTCTACTCATTTTCCAAACGTCACTTCTACCATTACGTATGTAATAAAAATATGCTTGAACGTTTGCACACGAAAGAATTTACATTCTGACGAGACTTAACAAAGTCCCATAATTGGGCTAGATTAACGGCTCCATTCAACGCTCATTTGTATCTGGTCCAGAGCTAATTCCATTCACTACAAGTTCAGAACAGGCGAACACCGCTGAACACAGAATACACAGATGGATTGTAAAACATCATCATCATCATCATCATCATCATCATCATCATCATCATCATCATCATCATCATCATCATCATCATCATCATCATCATCATCATCATC
>LUCH01001889.1:0-69427 GCA_013368495.1 Paragonimus heterotremus
TGTGAGTGGAACTGCAAATGGTGCAGCGCAAGCCACTTGGGGAGATGGTTTAAAGCGCAGGCGCCCTTTGACTTCGGACACTGTGACAGGCTAATCCGTCTCGGATGCCGCCAACCATGAGTCTCCTGAACGGATGTGGGGTGAATGGATGGCTAGGGTTGAGCCATCGAGTTTAGCGCAGGGTACTAAACCATTACAGAAGTAAACAAAATCGTCAACAATCTCCACACCATCATTATCCAAGAGTAACTGTGCGTCTTACAAGTGTGTTTTTCACGTTGAGGCTGCAAGGTTCATCATAAACTGTTTTCTAGGGTGTCTGACATCATATGACATTGTTGGTGCCAGCCGGGAACACTTGTAGTTTTCTTGATTAGTTACGTACCCACACCTCATCGGTACGGTAAGACACAAATCATCTGGGATCACCACTTAACCCAGGCTACGGTCACAAGGGCTGGAATTGATGTTTATAATGCTTAATAACGTTCACCGATTTCGTATTTGTTCGATAAATCGGGATCGAACTGACAACTTTTGCACTTCAAGCCAAGTCTGTCATGCGGTCGGTCACCAGCCCTATAAACACCGCTTGTGACAAAAGGATTTATGCAGTTTTGTTCACGACCATCTGCCTTGCCACGTGTGTCTTACGTAAAAATCATTTTAAAACCTATTTAATCATCTTTGTACCACGTCAAAATAAGGAAAGCATGCCCTACACAATTTATGATATAACAACCTACGGAAAACATATTACCAAACAAATTAATCAAATTGAAACTCGTAACTGTAGCAACATGCGTAGCAACAGCGTTGGAAAACAAATTTCTATGTCAACCTCTCTATCAGTAGGATAAAACGCTTAGTTACGTATTTTGACTGTGGTTATTGTCTTAGTTAGAAGACATATTCTAGATAATCCCCGTCGACTTAGGATGGCCGTCTTTTGTAAGTAGCCAGTTTTCATTGTCTCAAGGACGACTGTTTGTTAGGACTGGGAGCACATGTAACTGTTGATGAAGATTTTTCTAGCGTCAGTAAAATTCCCAAACGTAAATGATTACTGGCCACGATGATTACTGAAATTTTTACTGTTTTGAGGCATTTCTAAAATTACTATTCTACTGCAACTACGCTGGAATGCCAGTCTACCGAAGACTGCACAGTCAGAAAATAAATAATCAGAATGTTCGATTCATTACATTTAACCGCTTAAGGAATTGACCAAACAATGATCATTTTACGAGTTCGTTCATACAGTATCATCCTGGTCTGGCTCATATTTCATTGCTTCTTTTTCGGTGTGGCTGATATCTGTAAAACATGTATTTTTCAAAATATTCATTTCACTGCCTATGTATTTAAATAAGTGCGCAAAAATGGCCAACAGGGTTTGTCTGCCTTGTTGTGCGCTACTTGAAATGCTCCATTTCTCCAATGTTTAGGAGGCTGTGGACGCCATTTTTCAACTGAATTTAACCCCATCTTCTCTCAGATAATCGATCCACGTCTCCCAACCTTATCCATTGGACATCTTTTGTCGCAAGGTTGAAGCTGACGACAACTTTCTCATTTGTTCACACAATCGATGACGATTGAATCAACCACCTCCTCTTTTCTATCCTGTTGTCTGTTCATCTGGGACATTCAGTTTACAAAATTAAATGAACTGGAACTACATACAGCCATATTTGCCGAATGTACTTTTAGCCGTGGCTCTTGAAGCGTGCACATATACAAACTTCGTCACCGATCATTTCGTTCATTGACTAGGGACTTAACCCAATGGTTTATATTTCCTATGGAACTACGGCATAAGTGTATTTGTCAGCTGTCCCTCCAATTTCTTGGATGATATCTAAGCAGTGGACCACATCAATTACATGACCGAACGGGACTAAATAGCGCACGTTCGGGATGGTCCCAAACAAGTACCGCAGTTAACCACCTTCAGTTTTTACTCAGACTAATCATCCGTAGTCTCTGACGAAACAACCGGCCATCATTTATCGATTGCAGTAAGCAGAAAAGAATGGATGGCTAGTGAAGACATGAGGTTAGTTGAACTGTTGTCTACACTATACGTTTCACTATACCTGACATAGATATATCTGTAGATACGTTGACCTGTTCATTTTAACGAGATATTCACTAAAAGAGCGTTCGATATAATGAATACGGAGGTCAGTTCGGCATTACCAAACCAATTCTGTGCCTATCACTGTCTCCCTTATGACTATATCTTATTTTAGTGGCGCTGTACACTTTAGCTTGCCTTCATTGTTCTTGTTACCTCGTCCTCTAGTGAAATCACCGTCCTGGTTAGTAGCTCAAATACTGCTCATTATGAATCGGTATTTTGGTCATTACTGTAGATATTACTTCTGCTATTACGATACATTATTCTGAGGAAGAGTGAAAGTCAGTGTAGGACAGTGAAGCACATGCTTACTCGTAAGAAAAAAATGGACAGAAACCGAAATAACACTCCGCGCAAAACGTACAGTGACAAAAGAACAACAAAAATTTAGTATATTTCTTGCGATGCAATCGATTTTCAGACTGTGACTGTTTTCTTTTGGAAAGAGGATTGTGTACTTAAGACAGTAAACGATCGTAACAACGAGCATAACAATACTGTTGCTACTGACCACGGCTTGAGTTTCCAATCACCATCTGCACATCTGGATTGAGCCAACGAAGACAAACTTGATGCCAGTTTCTTCCTTCTCTTAGACCAGCCCATGGGTTACCCACCGCAGAGTTGTCTCCAGCCACACCCAGAGGGGGGCAAAAAAGCGTGATGTATTTTGCCATGGGTAGGGATAACCCTAAATGATACAGCAAATTAATCCATTTACTACGACGCTATTTGTTTTCCTAGGGAAGGAGGCAGTGGCTCATTACTGATCACGCCTTGTTGCAGCCGACCGGAAATAAACGTATTCAAAAGCAGAAATCCAGGCAAATCGACTTTATTTGGCAACTGTAGAGCAGCACAGTTGTGTTGTGTCCTCTGATGTATAGCACGTTCGATACCAACATCTGAGATTACTTAGTTTAGCAAACATTTACTGGGTTTTATAGATGCGTGAGTAAATCTCTCTATCAAAATTACCGACAGTTGTGATGTAACTCTCAAAATAAGTAGACTTCCCGATTAAATCCATACTTTAACCGACAAGTCTAACAATAACTTGTCAGACTTAGTAAAAAATGAAGTGAATATTTTTTCGTCATATGTTCGTTCTGTTACTTTTCAATGAAGTATAACGAATTTTGCTAACGGACAACATGCAATGTGTTAACTGTGACTGATTCTGAATTCAACCACTAGTTTCGTAATACCACGCAGGATTTCATGAGGTTTATCTTGTGGCGTCGCCCACTGGGGTAAAATATAAACAAATACCGACCCCAAAGATCAGACCGTTTCCTGTCAGTTTTCACATTGCCATCCGCCATCCAATATCATTTTGCAATCGGGTTCATAAACCTCCTGTTTATTTGGACACTTCATGACTTCAATGTTTCTCGTAGATTGCGGTCAAAGTTATTGACAGCCTCCTAAGTACGGATTGGTTAGTAACAGTATGATAGGATATGAAATGATTAGCTGGGTCTGAACATCGTAGGCGGAATTCTCCACTAACGTAGGCAGTATGGAGTCTTTCACACCTAATTCGCCTTCTGCTGGATCCCATTTATGCGGTTTATTGGAGTGCAGAAAAAGCGCTACTGATGTAAGTGTCCTATATCCGGTTTCAAAACGTCTCGTACACATTCTATGACTTTTGCATGGGTGTTACACTTGCAGTCTGCATTTTGGATTTTTTCACAAAATTGTAATTTTTGATGAGGGGTTTGTGGCATTTTCATTTGAGTGTTTTCCTCTTACCAGTATGCATTTGTCATGGGTTGCTGAATAGTTTTATCAGTCACTCATTCTGCCATCCATTTCAGCACAATTTTTGCGAGCGACCAACAGTCCTCATACCAATGGATGTACTAAAATATTTTTGGATACATTTGAAACAGTCACGGTCTGTTACAACTCTGACGGAGAAATCTACGATTGTTTGTTACGATGAAACTTGTACACATTTTTGAGTTTCAATTGAAATCAGCAACTACTGGGTGCCAAGATGAAAAATCCTGAAAAAATCTTAGGGAATTGTTGTTAATTGAAGAAAGATATTGAAATATATGGAGTAGGGCACATACCACCTGCACATGCTGTTGCATTGATTTTCTGCTAGTAGGTTTCGCAGTTAATAATTAGAGAATTATCCGGATTACGAGTAAGCGAAACTGCTTGAATTCTTTGTGAATATACTCAAGATGAAGAGATCCGTAGCGGTTGGTTAGTTCGCTGGGAGCTACGTCAGGTGGTTGAGTTAAAAAGATTAGCTAGGGACGTCAGATTAAAGCAGAGAGAGACGTGTAGGGAAGGATTAATAAACCAAAGTGGGTTCCCACACAGGTTGGCAACACAGTCAACGATTCGTTATACCGGACAGCGTCCGTTATAACAGATGTTTATTATTCTGTACATAGCAACCACTTAATGAGTGAGAATAGACGCAGAACGTTGCTGGTCATGAATACCTTTACATTCGAGTGGTACAAAGCTTTTGGGGCAGAAGATTCTTATTCTAACCCATGATTTGTAGACCATCTGTGGACCATAAAATCTAAGAGTGTTAGCCCTGTGAAAACACTATCTTAAGAGCCCCCTTGTCTAGTATTTTCTCTCTTGAGCGGCCCAACATCATCAGTTCCTCGATGTCACTATACGATGACAAAAGGTAACGTTGGCTGGTTGTAGACTTGAAATGTCTAAATTAGTGGTTCAAAGAAAAAAGTTTGCCGTTCAGCATCGACAAAAGCAAAAACATATACATTTGATGCTATCTTGGAAAAACTAAACCACTCGCATCGGTATGAACAAAGACCTAGAAACCTTAGCGACAGGTAAGTTAAGTCTGCCTATAAATTGTGTGGCGTGGCTAAAAGTGCATAAGTGACATTGCAAACCTTGAGAGAAGCTTGTGGACACTCCCATTCTGGAGGCTATCTCATTATATTCATGCCTATAATTAGCTAATTTTTAAAAACGAACATGCAAAACTGTATTTTGTAGATTTAAAAGATTACCATCTACTGAGTATCTAGAGACGAGCCAATAAAACAGCTACGGGGATCAGAAAAAAAGTTATATGCGGAGGGACTAGTGGAATTAAAACAGTTTTCATTACATTACAAATACAGACTACAACATACTTCACACCTCAGGTTATCCATTTGTACACCCTCCATTAAACAAGGTTGAACGCTTGAAGAGTCACTCCATAAATCTCTACTATGAGACGAACAGGTCATTATTTAGACGGAACTGCTTCACATTTAGAGTCTGCTCACATTGTCCAATTCTGTGGACACAGCTGAATGCGGTGAAGCTATAGAATCTGAATCGACGTGAGAAACGATCTGTAATGGAAGTCGATTAGTTATCCTTCTGGCCAATCTCACAGGTCGTCAAATGTGCACTTCCGACAGAAGATTGTTCTAATATTTTTCCATATTCCAGTCTGGTGTGTGTGTGTGTGTTCATCATTAGCTTCTGCCTAATTCCTTTTCATTCCTACAACCCGTTTGAAACATCTTTTCCCACACTGACGATGAGATATAAACACACACAAAGTATCTTTCTCCCTCCACTAACGAACCATCAGCTTACGCTAGTCTTGACCCAGGTTTGATAGTTCTTTGTAAATCTGATACAAACAGACTACATGAAGTGACAAATTCGCTGCTTATTCTGAATGATTGTTCCCTTCGAATCTTGAAATCCAGTTTACATCATACCTTCAGCCGGTAAAGTCTGTAATCTAGCATTAAGAAGTATTTTTGCAAATACGTTAAGTTGAAAATGATCCAGTTTTGAAAAATTTAGTTTCGACAGAATTCGCACCAGCAACCCTTTGAGATGGTTACGTGGACTGACCACGAGAGAATTTCATGACAGACGCTGGAAGGTTCAAGGGTATCTGCTGTAAAACATAGTGTATTCTTCAAGAGTATTAATTAACTAATTATTTTAAAGCTCGAACATGTAATGGGACAGATTATAACTGCTTGAGTGCTAAACATCTTCCGGTGTTTTGCAACAGATAGCGACACCCAAAAATGATGCTCCAAGGGGATACGTTGCACAGTTTTACTATACCATTTCGCACTTGTTTTCATTAACTTAGACTCTAGGCTTTTCTAGCCTAATGACACGTGACTTTGAGCCTCATCAGTAATTTTTTACATCTCCATTTCATACATTAAAGCATGTATTACAGCTCCCTATAGGCCGCCTATATTGAAAACAGTCAAATTCACAAGCTGAGGTTTCGACCGCGACTGAGATACCTAGAACCTTGTATCATATCACAATGTTACCAGTAAGGCAGTGAGAATTCAGTCAAGTCTGCTTGCGGATATTACGGCCATAGCTGACGAAATAAATGACCATTGTACTGACAAAGGATATGCAGAATAGCAACCGAAAACATACGATTCAACGTAAAAGTATCCGCAGTTCAATCTCTCCAAAATCTAACAGTAGTTCTATAGTGTACAGCAGTGACTATACACATGTATTTTAAAATAACCAAACACTTGTATACAGCAGTCTACTTTTCTCCCTACTCATGAATTTACCTAACTATACTTTACATATCTTTGACTTGAATTTTGTGAGACTCTCCCTGCTACGAACATCTGTGTAGCTTCAATACCTCTTTGGAAACCTTTAAGCAACCCTACGGGAACCACATCACCCCGACCCTAATATTCCACAGTGTTGTGGTGATCATTCAAAGAACAAGTAGATTCCCTCACAGGAGTTCATTTAGTGACTGCGCTGACCTTGTAACTCTCATTGACTTCACTGTGTTAAACTAATTCACTTTGCTATCGCCAATATTCTAACGAAGTGTAGTTTACTTTCATCGAAGTTCATCAGCTGTATGTAACTGACAGTCACAGATATTTGGAAAGTTGTGATTATTCAGGTTCAAGAATTACTTACTCATCTCTTATAATTTCAACAGATTTCAGTGTTTTACGACCACAATTCCGTTTCTATATCCGACGACGATTTTTCAAAATAAGATACTACAACCAGCCGGTCTACTATAACTGGAGTAATAAACTAACAAAGTCCATATCGAAACTCACGAACCACACGTTTGGAAACTTTTTGCTGAAGAATTTCTGTCTGTTAATGGAACTCGTTACTCTGACATTGGTTGCACTCATCGAGTGAAAACTGTATATTTAGTCGAAACACATAAAGAAACTTTTGTAGAGCAGTTCAAGTTGAATATCACTCATATTTGATTTTAGCCTCCGCATTCAGACAAACTGTGTAGTCAGCCTCTTTCGAGCCCATGTGAACGCGAAGGGTGCTGTCAAAGGTAGGTGATGTTCAACCTGAAATTAACTAAATATCCGACTACTCATCAGTAGTTTGCAAAATGTTAATTTTGTATGGTACCCTTGCTTACGGTATCAGACGTTCATTAACTATTCATAATCATTCTGCAGAATTATACTGAATTCATTTAACACGGATTGACGGAGATTAAGTTTCAACAATACACCAAGTATACAGTATTTTCTTCCGAATCTGAGGAAAATCTCTACAAAACTGACTGTTAGTTCTCCTGCATAGTATGTTTCGTGTGGATCGCACAATTCAGGTGTACCCAGTCGAGATGTTTACTTAATGTCTTAATAGACAATGAAGTCAAGCTGGTTCGTACAAATTTTAAATGCCACAGTACTTGAGGCATTTCTCTTACACGATATTGCCCTAT
This sequence comes from Paragonimus heterotremus, assembly GCA_013368495.1. Lineage (NCBI taxonomy): Eukaryota > Metazoa > Platyhelminthes > Trematoda > Plagiorchiida > Troglotrematidae > Paragonimus > Paragonimus heterotremus. The sequence continues at coordinate 7,875 of LUCH01001889.1, forward strand.
TGCTACAAAATACAGATATCCGGAACAACAAACACAGATTGAAGTTAGTTGTCTACAATTTGCTTATAAGTCTATGTTTAGTTTGTGGTTACATATTGAAAAATACTGTGTAGCGAACAAGCTCGTTTTCAGTGAGTCATCATCAGGCTAAATACATCACATTTATATCACGAATTTTACAGGGGAATCATTAAAGGGGGTAAACGGGGAACGGGTGGTTAATCAGGTCAATCAACTCAATGTCACACTGCAATCAAGTGCCCACTGGAACCGTGAGTCTTGACCATTAACCTCACATTAGGCACGACCGAATTATCGTATGTGTCGTGCCTAATGGGAGGTCAATGGCGCAGTGGTTAGCACGGTTGGCTCATGAACAGCGTGTCCGTGGTTCAAGTCCCGGCAGTGGCGATGATATACACTACTGACGAACTCTAATGAGTGGGAAACTCGAGTCTAGCGCTTCTTTTCGAAAGGGGCCGACTGGAAAGTCCATGGGAATGCGACAGCTGCGATTATTTGTGGGTGATGTTCAACCTATGTGAAAAATCAAAACCCCCTACTACTCGTCAGTAACTTTTGGGTCAATCTAATTCTTAGTGTCAGCTACTGAGCTATGTACTCTATATCCTCTGTTACTCATGCTATCACAAAGGTAAATAAAGTAGTTTAGATACAGTTCAAGAGTACTTGACTGGGAACTAACAAGTGGCATGACCTTTAAGAAAACCAGAATAAATGGTGATTTGGAAGTCATCATTTTTGGATGGTACGTTAAAAATATTAGTAGAAAAAGGCGTAATACATCTTCTACAGGCTGCATCCAACTGGTGCTAATTTAAATGGCCTAACTTACATTTTAATGTGATCTTTTGTTACCAAAAACAACAGAACTAACTTAGCAAACTTTTTCTAACACAGTGACGCAATGAGTGCGAAATTACTGAAGAAGTTTGAGGTTTTCCACCGCTTTTCGAGAACGATCAAGGGACCTCATATTATGTGCAATCCACTTACCTCGTAACCGATTGCAACAACAATAACGAGAACATCATGTGCGTCCATTTGAATGTTAATACTTTCTGCTTATCTGCCGATATAATGTAAAACGTTGTGCTTAATACGAATAGTGACTAAGGTTGGCATTTTTACACGAGTTTTGACGCATGCTGCATGGTACTCTATGTAGCTGCCATCACCTGCCCCTATATATTCACTTTTGTGAAGTTAACCATGAGACACCAAAGCTATGCAAAACCAGTCAAATCATACTTCATTGTGTTGCTACTTTAAAAAATGTGCAATTTTCAATCGAGTTTCTTAAATGTATTCGTCGTTTCAGTTGACTTATTTTACATGAAAGTGCTAGGTATCCGTCTTGGTGAGCACGCATTACTCATGCGAAAAAAGCAAGATCACGTGACTATCTGAGGGAGTTGAGTAATTCTCGTTTGGTGAATTCTGCATTCTATCTGCGTAACTTTCCGAAATTTTCTTTGCTGTAAAAACTCGTGCTATCTTAAAGCAAGGATGATGCATAGACTTGATTGTTTTTATAATCAAGTTTCTTCTGCCTTCACTTCAAGAAATGTGTGACTGGTCTTTAGTGCGTTCTACTTATGTCGATCAACACAACCTCGTATGACTAACTCAGTGTGTTTATCAGTTTGGTGACAAAAATTACTCTGCACCCAAACCAAAAGCCCGAACGACTAACGTAATTTTCCGTTGTAGTTTGTCACGAATTAATCTAGGTAACTGATAAATGGATTGATAATAAAACAACGTTATGAGCAAGTTGTAATACTGTACGTTTCAACCACCTCGGATGACCCTCCTTAGGAGTGTTGTAATCGGAATCACACTAACGTTGTGTTACTCTCAATCCTTTTATCAATGACATGTTAAACAGGACGCCCAAACTGTTTGACTTCATTCGTACAAAATTTGGTGTGGATATCTTACAATCTAGGTAGTGTTGTTTGTTTTTATTTTAACCAAACTGGAACTGGTTTATACGACTGGAAAGTTCGGGAGCTGTCATTCCTATCGATTTCCGTGAAAAATCACATGACTAGTACTGTGCCTCCAACACCTTGTTCGTGTTCACACATAATTTGGCGTGCACCAAAAGAATTAATCTGTTGTACACACAAATGTGGTACTCTGCTCAATCAGCTGACGACACAACTTTGAAACACCACAATTATCAGCCGGTTGTGGCATGGGTTTGCTGTTTGATATCTGATTGGCTACGTTGTAGTACAAATTTGCAATAATGTAGTGGAAACCGGAAATTCCGTTGTCTTTCAGAATAAGGATGTCATCCAGTGCACCTCGTATTAAAATAGAACAGTGGTAAGTTGGATGTCGTGGTAGTTATTTGTTATAAAATAGTTTCATAACTGATAAATAAAATGGCCTTCTTGTTTGACTCCAGTTTACAGGCTGCATAAAAGTATCATGCTGAAGCAAACAATACGTTTGTTCAAAAATTATAATTCGAAACATTATCGTTGTATATGAACTGAGAATTACACTTCCAGCGAAAGGTTTAGATCAACTCGAATTGAAGCCATGATGCTTGATTGAGTGTGTATTTCACGAGCTCAATAGTCTGCATTTGTCTGAGTAACAAATCTCTTTGCTTGATGTTCGTTTTTGAAAACAGCTCAAAGTGAAAACGTAGTTGGCGGTCCAAGAAGCTAAGGGCCATGATCTACGAAAATGTCCCTGACGCTCATGTAGAAATTTTTTCCGGTCGTACAGGTAAGCACTTTGATCTCTGGAATTGTTTTCAAAAATGCCTTAATGAAACGGTAGAAACATCGCTTTCTATGAGTCTATCAATATGTAATTAACATTCGTAGCAAGTAGTTGGTTTTCATGCTAAATGAGAGAAAAACAGTTCTGTTAACAATAAGATATTACATACGCTGTGACCGCAAAAGATGCTTGGCGTGCAAAGTTCCTTATTGTGTCAAGACATAGGACCACGAACACGTACAGTCATGTGCACGGCTGATGTGCATTCACACACATTGGGTAACAGTACACTGTCATTCGTCCTGGTGGCACTTCCCCCCATAGTGCGTACACCCTATTCCGATAGTCGGTTCTGGTTCGACGTCTTCCTGGTGTTAAGACTTGCTATTTCAGCTGCCAAATATACACACTATACTACTCACAAACGAAGCTACAACACACGTGTAAACTCATGTAACGGATAGGTCACGATTAAAGATGCCGTCACAAAAGTTTGAGATGACGGGCGAGTCATTTCACAGAACAAGTCAGTCTTAGAAGTTATAAGTAAACAAGGTGAGTGGCTACCGTAATAGAATTAGACACAAGCTTATCCAGAAAAGTTTCCGAATATCAAATCCGACAACAATTCAGTCCACTAAAGGATTATATCACATAGGTATTCAGAAGACTTGGCAAGACCGCCATTTAACAGTGATTATTGACCGCAACAATCACTTACTCTGTAACACACGTAGTGGAAGAAAGAAGAAAACAATCCAAATTTACATTTGTGTTTGAACATGTCTCTCCATGTGATACACACCTAATTCTACCGGCTGAATACCATGTGTATGTATAGTGCCTGATCCACGTTAAACTGATGTGACACTGAGCAGGTCTGATCCCTTAAAGAAATGCACGTTACGTCTGAACCTACGTAAGTGAGGTACAAGGTAGTGCGCAAAAGCTTATGCACACTGACGTAGTATGAAACCAAAACTGAAGCCCCAGTCGAAAGAAAATCAAACCATCTTAGTCATCTGGTAATGTAACAAGTAAACACTCAGTGATTTATGATTTGCTCTCTCAATAAGAATGTGTGCATAACTGACCAAGAGTTTGGAACTGATCTAACGAAACCTGGAGCGTTAGCCGGTCAAACTGATACCGTCACTGTATGCAGTACGATTAAAAATGTTTACTGGTATAGAAAGGATGAGTGGTAACATGTCGAGCCATTAAATTTTATACAATTAAGAACTATGAAGTGAATAAAACGTCACGCAACATCTATTCTGGTGTCGGCAACTTAATTTCTCGAAACGTGAATGAATTGCGTTCATTTTGTTTGCTAAGATGTGAATTACCATCTTGACAGCATGAGACTGGTTGATTCAATCAAACATCATCTGTATGTACATAGTTGACGACATCTACTTGCCCACCTCAAATCAATCTCGTCAAAGGCCAGTTTCCAACTCATCTACGCAGTCGTGTGCAACCGTTATATGTTCTAGAGAAACGATGAGTGCTTCAGGTACAGAGAGTTTTACAGACAAAATAAGGTGACTGTCTAAATAGCCAGGAAAATGTAAAAATACCTCGCGGAAGTGACAGAATGCTATTTGAACAGTCATTTCTCCCATTCTTTCTTTGTTTTTAGGAGCTTTCGAGATCACCGTGAACGGAACGCTTATCTATTCAAGATTGGAAACTCACAAATCACCTAACCTCGAAGCAGTAAGTAAATTTTAATACTGGTGTGAGAAATACGGCTAGTTGAATAGACCAGAGTGACTAGAGAAACTAAGGTCAAAGAATGACATTGCATAAGTGAAATGAGTGACGCGAAAACAGCAGATGAGTTTGTCTAGTATAACAAAAATGAGTAAACTAGGCTACTACTTCCGATGAGATCGGCGGAAATCGGAAGATTGACTGGGGCGAAGAGAATTACGAGAGGAACATGTTAACAGTTCGTTTATTCTCATCAGTTGCAAACGTAAAACATTCAAGTTATAAATGACAGACAGAAACAGTCAGGATACAGACACGTACACATTCACACCACGTATTATATCATCAACACCATGGCAACCCTATGGGTTGCTTCAACCACTTTTGTGCTAATAGCATCGGCTGATGATGTCTGATCAACATATCTCCGCTAAAGACCAGTAGCTTCGTGTTCTAATTGCGTAACAATATGATCTAAGTGGGTCAACGTGGTGACCTGTTATAATTACATGCCTCGCAATCGATGATGCGGGGTTTCGAGCAGTGTCATGTATAATCTCCATGTTTTATGCTTACCACTGATAAGAGTAAACGAAGTGTTAACATATCGCAACAAGTCTTCTTTCTGCACTGATGAGAGAAAAACGACTGGGATTAGATGGGTAACTAGTGTGTCCTGAGCGACGAAACCGTGATTTCAACCTAACTGAGGAGTTCCCGATCGCGCACTAACAGGATAGTCACTGTGTCTCCAATCAAGACGATCGAGTAATCTGTACACTAGTCACACAAATTTATGTTTGAGCGTTCAGATAGGATCGATCATTCACATCTAGTGTGTGGTTATTGTCGTTGTCGTTAACACGATAGTCATACAAACATCAGAATCGGTGTACAAATTCCGGTTCAAACAACGATATACACTACTGATGAGTTCTAATAAGATCGAAGCCCGAGTTTAGCATTTCCTTATGAAGTGGACCGATGGAAAGGTTTATTTGAATACAAGGATTGAGAAACATCTGGTTATGTCTGTACAAGCAGAGTAAGAAAACAGTGTAGAAAGTATGGCAAAAGTCTACCTGAGTAAGGGAAATGATGAAACCGGTTAAATGCAGGTGAACGAAATAAGTGTGTATGTCATGACAGTAATCGATTTCTGATGAGTAGTAGGGGATTTGGTTAATTTCAAGTTGAACATCACCCACAAGTGATCGCAGCTGTCGCATTTCCATAGACCTTCCAGTCGGCCCCTTTCGAAAAGAAGCACTAGACTAGAATGATCTACGGAAATGCGACAGCTGAGGTCAATTGCGCGTGATGTTCAACTTGAAATTAACCAAATCCCCGACTACTCATCAGTAATCTGGAAATCATTCGCCTAGCAGGTTTAATAAGATCGGAGATTTCCACCTGTCTAGGAAGTTCTAATCGCTGGATTATCGATCGGAGTTGACAGAGAGTAACTATGTCTCCTATCGAGACGATCGGGCAACCTAATCATTACTCACAAGCGAAAGTGGTTGAGCGTTTACGTATGATAATTCGGTCGTGCCTAACGTGAGGTCAATGGTGCAGTGGTAAACATGGTTGCTTCATGAACAGCGTGGCCGGAGTTCTAGTTCCGGCAGTGGCGATGAAATGCACTACTGAGGAGCTCTAATGAGAACGAAACTCTAGTCTAATGCTTCTTTTCGAAAGGGCCGATTGGAAAGTCTATGGGGATGCGAGAGCTGTGATCAATTGTGGGTGATGTTCAACTTGAAAGTAATCGATTTGTTAGGTTTGAACACAATAGCAGGGTAGTGGGAAGTGCACGACGTGATGAGAGTGGTTACACTTGGAACTTAACAGAATGGGAAGGACAATGTTAAGTAGAATTGTGAATCGAATATATAAATGTGCAAGAAAGAATAACGTTGACCGTACCATGACCTGTGTGATGAACTTGATTAAACTGAGATGAGTGGGGTGAGTAGCCAGATTGAATGGGTTGAATGAGTACGGTGATTATCAGGAAATGACTATGGTGAGACAAGTAGAGAGATCGGGGAAACCGAAGTGAAACCGACGATAGCTGTTGGAGTTCTTGGCATGGAGATGATGGCATGTATGTGATAGAAAAGGTTTTAGTCACCGAGAGAAGGACAGCCTACAGAACGTCTATAAAGGAAAGACAGAAATGATTATTGATGCACGGGTAGAAAACAACGAAGATGAAAACTAATGACCATGAAATGATTGAATAGGCCCACTAAATGAAGTACATTGGCCAACATAAATAAACCAGATAATGTAGATCCAAATCATCGAGGACAATGACGACGACTGAGGTGAGACAACTGGAGGCAGCGACTGTGATGAGACTATCCAAAGCGAAACGAATTCGATAACCTAGAGAATGTAAACCCGCTGTGATGAAAAGCATACCATGAATTGAGGATGAGAAAAATAAGTAAATTAACAAGTTGCTGTTCATGTAAAAATGACAAGAAATCAATAAGAATAAAAGAAATTATTTACATGTGATTCAGTCGAGGGATATTGATGCAGTTCCAAGGTCATTGTTAAGTCAACAGAGGAGTCAGATTACCCATCCTAGTAGTCTAGTCGCACGCATGGTATGAGCTGGGTATATATGTATATATATTCTACAAGTACAACATTACACAATTTGAATGAACAGTCAGTTGCGACCACGTTTACAAACGTCTATAAAAGTGCAGGGGAATACGTGATAAACCCCTCAGTTAATTTGTGCGGTAAGATAGGTAGCATGTTATTGTTTTTCAGATAAACAAACATGATACACTGTGGTAGGAAACGACGTACAAGTAATAAGTTCGAATACAGTTCAACTGTTTATGGACGATTTATAATTTACGAAAATCAAGTAATCATTAGTGTATCAATCTGCTGAGATTAAAGACGGATAACAAAAACCGACTAGTCACGTCAAATTTGGCGATGTAAGTATACTACCATAATCTTGTGATTAGAGTCAATCTTAAATGTGAAATTGTACTTCACATCGATCATTAAGTAACTAGTACAAAGTGTAGCTATTCCAGGTAAGTTAAAACGATTCTGCTAGTTTACTTGAAAGCAAAAGTACCATTTTCTACAACGTAAACAGAACAAAACTTAAAATCACTTGACTTTTGCTGAGATACCGTTAGCTGCTTCTCTGCTGGCATTTACTGCACAAGATTTATGTGTATAATTTTCTAAACCACAAAACAAAAAAAGATGGTCAAAGTTTAACAGTTGTTGCGCTGTTACCGCGGTAGAGTCAGCAGTGAAACCAGCTCCTTTTGCTCTCACACTACAGGGCGGCAGTGTTTAATGTCAGTTGCCTCGACATACCGCAGTAAACATTTACTTCACGTTGAGAACAGAATGCAGAATACTTTTGTTAGTTCGATCACATGTCGCATTATCAGGTGATGTTCTGCCATCAGTAAAGGTGTTTTTTCTGGATTTTAGTGTAAGGCTACCTAATTATTGTGATTCTGTTCGTTGGACCCACTTTATTAAGAGCTCAGTACATATGGTTCCAAACCGGCCGTCAGTTCTGCCAACATATGGTGCACACCTAGATTTCCATTCATTAATTACGTTTGAGTTGGTGAGATTAGACGCCTCTGCATGGCAAAAAGTGTGAGCTTCGGATCACGCGGTGCGAAACTACTGATTCCACAGAAGAGAATGTATAGATACCGGCTGACCTTGGACACTGTTCAGTCGATCGCCACAGAGAGTTTTCTTCAAACGTCGGTCCTGAAAGTACTGCTATCACAGGACTTGTAGGTTCCAAGTCAATTTACATAGCAGTCATTGTGGACCTTCTTACAAACTCTTTCAGATAACTACTAACACGTCAATTTTGCTCTGTCTGATAGGGTTCATCATGTGAATGTTAGCTAGTGCCGAACCGTTTAATTCGGGCAAACTGTGCTTGCACCGATCCTATTTTGTATGCTATTGGAGAGTGCCGAAACTAATCAGTTCATTTCCTTCGGTAGATAGCATGCTGGTCGTACTTACCGTTAGAAATCGCAGCATGACGTGTGGTTATGACAAAAACAAACAAAATTCCCAGTATTTATTCAGTAAGCTAATTACATACGGTTGTATGTAAACAGCTTATTCGAACCATCAAAATTATCTTTTGATCTGATCATTCCTGATTAAACGAATGTCATCAAGTTATATCCTGTAAAACCCCAGACTGTTCAGTTTGTTGGCTATTGGCTTTTCTAGTGTTGACACAGAAGCTATTGACTAAGATCAAACCAAGTGGATTGTCCATCGCGACACAATCAATTTGATGACTAGTCTGTCTTAGATGACGTCTACAATATTGTCGTACTTACAATCAGATACGGCTGTGTTTTTCATACAACTGATCGTGATAACAGAACGAAAGTCAAACTTTGACCAATATTTTCGTTTGCTTCGTGGTCTGGAAATTTGTACACTTAACTCGTCTGCGATATATTTTAGTGAAGATGCAGTGATCGCTCCTTGGACGCAAATGATATTATACCAATCTTTTATTTTCTCTATTCAAATTCCCAAATGATTGGAATTTGTGTAAAAACTAAGCCGAGTAGTTGGTGTTACGAAATGTTATCCTGGCTAGCATTTTCCGTTTTACCTTCAGTGTTCATGAAGTGACAATAATCTGAAACAATTAACCAAGATATACCGCCTTCGAAAAAATTTCATTTTATCTGGAGGTTTGTGATAAGCCGTCTCTTGTAATCCACCTATATTAATTGTAAATATAGTCGAGATTGTAGACAGACAGAAATGCTTCTCCTTGAGTTGCCGCTTAGTGGAATTCAACACTGTAGGAAACAGGTTATCATAGGTTTTATTTTCACACCCAATGGTGAACATCTTGAACGAACTTTGATCAACAATACGGTCAAATTAGTAGTGTTTGAAACTCACCTGAAAACCTCAAAGATGGGATTTAAACTTCCTGGGTAGAAGAAAGGGTTCATCACAGATGAGCTAGGTTAATGGTAATCAAGTAGTGCTTATCAAAATAGACCAAATAATCAAATTCACTGACTGTGGTATCTACTTGTAACGTTCTGTATGAAGCGGATATGTATTGACTTGGGAACACTTGAAATATCGCACAATTCATTTAAGTTTTTAGACTTGGTTTTCCTTTAAAAAGGAAAGAGGCCTTTTATGTTATCTAGGCCGAAAGAGCCCTTATTTATGTAGTATGTCTTGGTTTAGTCCTTATTCTAATCTTATTGCAACGGGTTATTTTCAGTAGACTGTTGATGATTAGCCAACTTCCATTCATCCTTACAATCGGACTCCATTTCATTTGTAGGATTTAGTTGTCCAAGTAGTTAAGAATTTCCAACCCGTCACTGACATAATACATTACATCATAGTCACTTGTAATCAAGTGCGCTAGAAAGGACGAAATCATCTCAAATTACAGGAAAATCCCGAATAGCGATTCCACCTCAATAATATTCTCTCAGCTTGTTGTCACATTAGATTAGCAGCAAATTCTTAGAGGCTCTGTTATCCGAAAAAAACTAGATCAGTCAATCAACTATTCTTCTCAACTCGTGCAACGTATCAAATACGATTGTGTGTATCAAAATTTGTACTATACAGTTTAAAGTAAATTTGCTGTTCATTGCAATTTAGCGACTATTATTAAAATGCGCGCATCACATGCTATTGGATGTCCAAGTTTCTTAAGATGGATTGCTTTTGGTCTGAATTATCTTACTTGATGTTAATACGTGTCAGTTTGTCTGCAAAAATCTTCATTGGAACCAGTCCTAACCATAGCGTGAGTGAGTTTAGTGCCTGTAAAACGGGGGCTCACTGGAGATCACCTTGAGTACACCTTACCTTCGATCCTTAACAAACACCTCCAATGATTTGCTGCACAATAAGATTTTCCAATAATATATCACCACCTCGAAAACTCAAATCATATTCCAAAATGGAAGGGATGTATAGTTCAGATAACAAGTTTATTTCATATACTCCTTAGAGACTTTCGTGTTCTTTGCTTCAGAAGCACAGATGCATCGTCATGACAATCTCAATGAACAACCGTGGATCAGCCATGCCATCTCGCGGACGGTTCATTCCTTATAATGAGATAAGGTGCTTACACGTTGTTTAGAGCTAACGATGGTGACCGTCGGATCCAATAACTGATTTGAACGTTCGGGGTCAAGTAGCTCTAACTTGGTTTCAGGTTTGACCACTATCACATCGCCGCCATGTTTTAACCTGAGCCGGGCGGCGAATTTCGAACGTGGCCGACGTGTCACAGGTTTTGATATCGTGTGATTAGCCTTTCCCCAGATTACTGAGCCATTGGACACCGATCGTAAACAACACTCGGATTATCCAGCTCGACTATCAGATGGCGTTTACAGAAAACGGGATTGCTGAGTTCAGATAAGTAGTCTGAGCAATTTTCAGCCAATTTTGGTTTCGAATCTTCACGTCCATTTCAGTTCTGCTCCACTCACGCCCCACCCTAACTTTATCTCTGACGATAACTTTTCAACACTGACAACGTTAACGGTTAACACTACGGGCACATTCTAATGAGTGGTTACAACCTCGTTCGCCAATATCTTTAAGTGCTTAAAACAGCTCCACAACTGGCATGCAAATTGTAGTATGTAATTTGAAATATTCACTCTATGGTTTGTATCACTTAAGTGAGATGTGTACATGAAAAGGAACATAAATGGATGTAACTGGATTGTTAAATTTTGAGCCTGATACTTCAAGCAATCTAAACAAAACCTAAATATGCTCATTTTTTGGGTGATCACCTGTTTATCAGCAAGAAGTACCGGGGGACTCTGGTGTTAAGGATTTGAACTCGAGCTCTGGCAAGGCTAAGCCATATGATATATGGATCTGTTTTAAGTTTTACCACTAGTGGAAAATTAATGATCATGGCGTATTAACAGACTGTGATCCGCCGCCGCACAAAATAATGTAGGGCCAAAGTGACTGTACTGTAACGCATCACATGATTGCTGTCATTTCAGAAGGTTTTATCTGTTGTTTTAAGGTGCAATATCACTTTAGAACATAAATATCCATCCGGTTTAGCCAAAGGTGTTGTCTACCCCATTAGTCTTTTCGAGGATTTGAGTGACCAGAATTGTGCTTTTCAGGAGCCACAGAAGTGACAAGTATAGGTCGCACTGTTTGGAATCCTAAACAATCTAGATACTCATGCAATCAAGATCAATACCCAAACAAATACATCCGAGATACCTCTAAATGGGCAAGTTCATTTTGTTCCCCTTCTATCGCGTAACTATTCTGCTTTTATTCGTTATCAGCATCGACGACATAGCGCAAGTGGCCGTTGTTAGACCTAAATGCCGTACAGTCAGAAACTGTGGCAATCACATATAAAAACCAAAAAGAACGGTATATTGAAAATTCATTTTAGACTGAAACCGAATATTCACTACCACATACCATAGATATCCAGCTAAGACAAATGCAATAAATTAGATCAACCGTAGTCTCCAATACAAATTATGCTAGACAAGGGATACGTTGTCTGTGTAATCACAACACCTACTCTCGTACACGTACACTTCGTCGGTCTGGTGTTAAGATAATCAGCAAGCCGATACCGAATAGCCAACAGTGACCGCTTCATGTTCCCCCAGAAATGACATATTATTTTTTGTTTGTTATTCGTCCAGAATGAAGTAAAAGACCAATTATTCGCCGATCAATAGTAGCTTGCGATATATTCACCCAGGCGTTTGTTCATAGCTTCTGTAATGACTTCATGGCGTGTAAGCGTGAGTCATGTTACAGATGACCCTGAAGGGGACGCGCGTGCTGAAGACTGTTGGCACTCACAGAACGTTTGTGGAGCTGAAGTCAGCATGAGTAACACGAACAGTGTTGAAGTGTGATTAGCGGTTGATGGGTGAAGTGACGCACTTGATTGTGTCCAAATCAGACAAGGTTTAAAAATACAAGCTGTTTTTATTGGCAAAAATTGGGGGGATTTGGGTTATTTCAAACTGACTATCATCCACAATTGATCACAATCTTCGCATTTAGCTATGCTTTTCGCACGCTAGTAACCTCTCAGTGAACATAACTGAATAATCATATCAAAAAGCCCAAAAACAACACTGCATAAATAGTGTTCATCTTGCTCTATCACATCAAAGAGGAAATAAAAAGAATCGCTTTGTTCGATAATTTATATAAGTCCGTTTACAGGATTCCTCCACTAGATTAAAGCTACCGCCTTGACTAAATCTGCTGAGCATAGTTTGGCTTATTCACACTTCGTTCCTGTCGAATAAACCCACTTCCCTAAATTCATTTAGTTGAAGTCAGTCAAACACTTTAGGCCAGCATATTCTGTTCTAGCGCTTCATCTACCCACCGGTTAAGAGTATTGTCAGGCGTGAACATGAAGCTTACGTAATGTTTCAACTCTTGGCATAGTAAACCTCGTGCTTCACACAACATATGAACTACTAGATGTGTATCTGCACCCCGCAGAAAAGCTATCAGGTTGTTCAATATTTCGTGAAAGACTTCACTATAGTATACCACAGCAAGTCCATTTTTCGTGTCAAACTAGGTGAGATCAAGCCATGTCATATGTGAAGAAAGTTATTCACGATCACTTATTCTTAGTGTATCAACAAAGAAAATTTCACCAGTGATGGAAATAAACACTTCCGCACATAGTTTCTCGGAAGCAGCAAGTGAAACGTGCTTCCACACTTCCACTGCATAATGTCAGTGTAAAATTCTGACGTGATTCTTCTGAGTGAATCAAGACGTACCAGGCGCAAACTACTTCATTACTGAACTAAAGCATCCTCTTCTTTGCTGTTGGGCGCAGGTCTTGACATCTTTGTGTCCTGGTCATGTGAGTACGTACTACTGAATGTTGATCAGGTTTAAGCCAGAAATACAGACCAGAAATTCTGGTATTCTGTGAAAAAGGAACCACATACTTTTAACATGAGACGCGCGATTTGTGGCACCGTTTTCTTTGTTATTGAAATGTTAGGCTCTCCTACGAAAGCAGCGCGATTAATGACGTTGTGTATTTATCTAATTTACTAATATCAAGTTGTACATCATGTCTACCATCTAACATTGCTGTTTTACTCACTCTTATTTGAAAATGTACCACACCACTAGCTATTCATCGGCCTTCTCACCGGTCTTCATACCAAGAATTACCTTATCCTTTCAAACGTTACACCTGTAACATTACCATTCACCCAGCTAGAAGTTCATCCCGTCACTGATTATCGTGTAATCCTACTAAAATATCTGTGGAACATGGGGCTCCATTCGTGTTGGGCAACAATTACCGTGTTTAGATATGAGAAAAGAATACTTTTTACTCTTTTAACAAGTTAATGTGCGACAATCCCACAAGGTCCATTGTATAGCAATTGTTAAATCAGCAGAAGAATCGGATTGTGTCTTCTAGTAGCCTAGTCTTACGCACAGTCTGAGGCGAATATATATATATGTATTATTCGGACACAGCCATCATCGTACAATGTTTGAATCACTCAGTGAGTGTGTAATACCCCACCATTATCCATCATTTCAAGATATCTCGACAGCTTGCTCATAAGAATGGTGTGCTCAATCGTATTAAGTCTGTCGTGGTTATATTACTACAGAGGATTAAATCAGACTAGATAAGCATTTAACAGCACACTTGGCTGTCTCTGCTAGTCCAATATAGTAGGTAGCTATGTAACAGTTTCTGTCCTACCGACTTGCTCGTGTCCGTGATTGTCATTTCAGGTCAAATCATGTCAAGTCAGTAAGGTGCTTTATACAACCCGGGAGGTGAGCTTCCAAATTTTTTAATTACTCATATCTTCAGCAAATGCACGACAGTTAACTTAGTATGCCTAAGTTGTGGAACTATTAGTACATCTGTGGAACTCGACGGTAGGTTAAGAAAAACTCGCCGCAACCATGAGTAGCTGTGAAAAATATTTAGTGATTCGGTTTTGATGTTAATTCAACACTGAGGATGTTCGGTTTGTGTAGAAAGTGAGCTAAGTAGGAAATATCGGTAAAATAATAAGACTGGGTAAATACAAATAAATGTTTGTAGAAGAATCCAGTGGAGGAGCACTTGCAGTGGTCCGAATACAAGGGATAGGCTGCGTCCGATAGGATTATTGATGAAAATTGTCCGTACATTTTGAAATGATGAAAAATAGTACAATTAGTGAATTATTTATCGAGGATGCCACTGTAACGAGACGGGTGCTTTAAAGATCTAGCAAAACGTGAAGTCATTCGATAACAAAGCATGGAAAACATCAGGTGAACAATACATTCAGTAAAGGTGGGCACAACGGTGGGCAAACCGGACTTCGATGGAAACAGTAATAGCATGAAATGACCATGTCATGTTGTTGCTCAAATTAAACCACAGGTACCTAACAGAAGAAAACCGAGGTGAAGATTAATTGTTTGTGTAAAGAGTGAAGCACGTATTAAGGAGTTTCTCATATTATTTTCTCTTCATGAGTGAAAACAGAATGTCAACACATTTAAATGTGTTGAGAGACAAACTGCAAGATTCAGACCAAATCGGTAAATTGAATAAACTGTCCGGCATGACAATTTGTTGCTTGATACCCAACAGCACATCAACAGCATACCTGGTTATGAGTGTTTTATTGTTTACAGTCGTAATACGAATCTGACCATCCGGTTAGTTTGCCATTGTTTCATTCCGAATAAAACTTTACACGCGATTGAGACAAGGCATAATCCAGTCCAGAACATACCTTCTAATCAAATGAACAGTCCGCTGCGTCTCTCGCATTCATTTTGCCAAGTGCTCGATAAATGTCAGAACAACTGTGGTATCTATGAAGCTTGTTTGCTACCGACTGTATGTGGAGGAAACGTCAGAACAATTGCTGGTAGGTAAGGAATATGGTGTCTTTTTAATGAATGTTAGAATACTTAATTCAGTGGTAAGCTACCATCAAGATTATCACATGATGACACAAGGACTGCGCGCGGTATGTACCAAGCAAGCTGGATAAAATATCTAGGCCTTTGAATATTTGTTGTGCTAGTCAGTGGTTCACGCGGCACATAGTTGTGTGCCAAAATAGACTAAAAAACGGATGCATGATAATCACCTGAATGATCTGTATTGTATATGTTCATCTTATCTACTTACTGTTCGAGCATCTGGACACATCAACCGTGTTAGTGTGAAAAATGTTAACCACAGTGGCCTCACAGAAGACTGAAGACTAAAAATGACTTTCTGATAGCGACCGTTCGATTTCGCTTTAAATACATTGCCAGCCTTAGACAGAACAACTGACTGAAAAGATGATGATAAGGCAACATTAACGCGTGAATCAAACCCAGGTAAACTCCAGCAACATCATGATTTTGTGTTTGGGTGGATAGTGTAAAGTGTAAAAATACTTTTGAGACTAAAGTGGAACATGTTGAACTTTTTTGTATGAATTTTGTTGAGAGGCAGGATGGCCTCGCTGTTTTGATGAGTCTAGAGATACCGTGAAAGCTATGGTGGTTAAATCCGATGTTAAAGTGACCTACCTAACTATAGAATTCAAACTCTGAGAGTTATTCTAAAGATTGGACTGTATAAGAGTTGCACGAGGGGAGTCTCTTAACAGGGCGCTGCGAAAAATCAGACCTTTCAAGCCCCCAGTTGGACAAACAATGCGGCTTCGCCAAAGTCCGAATACAAAATATTCTAACCATTCAAGACCATCACAGACTGCGCCATCTGGCCTAGAGTATGTCAAAAGTTTTTCATTCTGTAACAGGCTAGCCATACCAGATGCTGAAGATCAACTGGGATTTGTCTAAGCTACAAAGAGCAAACCTTGGGTACGGTGATCTGGCAAGGAGGCAGAAGCATTATCATTCATAATATGCCACCCCTATACACAGCTGACTGTGCGACGAGGAGCATACATGGTCTGAAACACTGACAGTTCACCGTGGCCCAAACTAGTTAACCGAGGTTAACGAACTCCAAATCTCTACCCATTAAACAGCCATCTCAACACCAAGAGCAATGAGTATAATTTTTAACGCGAAGTTTAGGTGAGCGCACTCAGCATACTTGGCTAACCATTAATCTTCACCACCTTAGATACATCAGGTTTAGAGCGGACCGTACTCTTAAAACCTCTCCACATACGGTTCGTATTGTCGCTGAGCTATAGTCAATATGTGATAGTCAGGCAAATCCCAATTGTGCTGATTTGCAGGAACCCATCAGCAAAACATGTGGTGTTGTCGTAGTTTTAAGTGGAATGGACAGCCCCATCCCAGACATTGGAAGATGCTCACAGACAGGTGTCCCTAACGGTAGACTTGAAGGTACGCGTTTTTACCTCACGTCTTTGAGTTTTGACACTAACGTAGCTTCTATTAACGTTCAAATGGTGGCTATCTTTATGGTCTGAAATTCAACAAGACCGATCATCGTGTGTACTAATAAAACTTACATTGAGAAAGCGGTTAAAGACTAAGAAACAGATTCGTCAAGAATCATTCTACCTTGTCGGGACAGTCAGTACAGGAAGAGTTATGGTGTAGCTGTTTACGTTATCTGTCGTCTAAATCCATCTACGGTACACAGTTCAGTCAGTTTTAATTCACCCAAAACGATACGACGTACTGTGCATCGTCATGGATGTAATCTACTGTTCTCCATCCATTCCACTCTGCAATCAAAGCATTTGAATAATACCATGCGAAAGCTATTATCAACAGCCTCCCTACATATTCTACTTGTAGAAGATTTTAACCATCCTAAATTTGATTTTGATTTCAACGGGGTTCATATTCAGCCAACCTCCGATATTCGACTTCTGTGATGTGGTCATATATGTCTACTCATGAATTAATCAAAGTCAGCTACCTCATTGATTGCAGTCGCCTCGGGATCCTTAGTTTCGACATAACTAACGAGTTGGTTCCTCCTTTTATTCAGTTTCGTAAGGTCTACTACGAGATCAACCGGAAAGACTTGACGCGAGGTCATTGACAGTTTATCGAGGTTTCAGTAGCTGAGCTTATTAATAAGTACGCCTTTGTGAAATAGCCGAAACGATACAGAAGTCATCAATCCAATTATGTGACACATAAAAGAAGCTGCTTATTTCAAAAGGGTGTGCCCAGAAGATGATTGTATGATTCTCCGTCGATTATTGCTGTATCCACAGCCGTGTAGCAGTAGCAGTGGAGAAGGTAAACTGGATTTGATGAATAATTTTATCCTCAACTCAAAACTACCGTACAACACTGCAATTAAACGCACTAAAATTGTCCTGGGATCCTACGGTTGCCTGATAAACATACCGTCACCACCTCTAATCTAGGGATAGGTGAGGTTTTCAAAATTTAATATGTTAGCATCTTTACTAACAACTGGTGAAGTGCACCAATTGCCACTAGGATTAGTACTCTTGGTGACTATAGCCCTTACACGAACTACGGTGCTTCGAAAGTTGGGAAGGCTTCTTGATAACATTTCACATGACCTTGATCTTAGTTCTTCAACAGTACTGAAGAATGTATACTAAAGTTGACAGAAATATTAAGTGAACAATCCGAACGTGTTCTGGACTAAGGGGGCTTTCAAGTACCGTGGAGCTTTACAGCGCGGCCACTATTTTAAAGTGGGGTGGTCTTGATGAGCTTGTCAACTACATGTCAGTCCCATTGTCATCAGTTCTTTTCAAAAAATTTGTGAATCACAGTCAGTAAACATTTGGAGGCCCATACTGTACACTGCACATTACTGCCTAATGATCAGTATGGAATCTGAAATGGTTTTTCAAGCTTAACCAACCTACTTGAGGCCAGAAAGTAGTGAACCAAAACCGGCGATGGAGGTACTACAGACATTAGTCTTCTGAATTCTTAAACAGCCCTCGATAGACTCAAACAGTTTTTTGCGTGAAACCTTGCAGCCATGATAACGGTTTCACTTAAAATATCTGGCCCACAGATTATTTGAATGACTGGTACTTTAATGTAAAGGTTTACACCGTACCTTCTGGCTGGTTTACAATAAATAGCAGTATATTTCAGGATTTTAATCCAAACCAGAATTTGTCTTTAATTTTCGTTTTTGAACTACTACAGCTAGCAAGTTAACCGGTATTTTTAAACGCTGATGCCGTAAAACTGTAACAACTGATGAATATTACTACTGAAAGGGAAAGGCCGAAAAGTGACGTTGTCTATTTATATGCCTAGACAACAGTGTACCGGCTTTCATTTAATCCATGTAAATGTAAAATGAGGCACATTGGGTATTTGTCATGCGTCGATTACGTCTCACTGGTAGAGAAACAATTATCACCACTCAAGAACGAAATCCAGGGGGTGATATCTCAGTCCGTCGCCCAAGATGACAAATAAAGGTAATATGACCCTTAAGTTACTAACTCGGTAATTTAGAACCTTCCAGTTAAAGAACTTTCTTTTGGTATTCAGCCTAATTGTACGCTTTCATCTTTAGTTGATTTTTCAAAACTTTCTATTATTCCTTATGAGAGAGTACAACACTTGAACTACAAAGCGTGTTCTATAGCTTCCTTCACTTTTCATACCCAGAAAGATTGATTGAATTGTGTCAGTTCTGCATGTATTAATGACATATTCGTAGAGGTCTTACTTTCAAAAACAAAGTGTTTCATAAATCACCGCAGCTTCTGAGGCGTATTTTTAGGTTCAGTAAGAATCACTAACCCAGATTTCACTTGCTGAAACCACAGCATCTGAACAACAAACAGAATTCTCTCAGTATTAGAGTGTGTCCACTCCGGATCATTCTGTATGAATCTGTTGTAACATTTCCATCCAAAGATGATGTTAGGCAAATAACTGACGCACGCATTCCTAATGCTATGTTCAGTCTTCAACCACCTTGGATATCAGCATGACTGAGGAGTGGTTTAAAGCTTTTAGTGCCAATGCTAGCAAGTCACGGCCTGCTGAAATGTGTTCGCTTCACGCTTAACCTGACATTATTTCGATTCATACTCCCATTTTTTTTGTCTATCTCTTTGTCTATTTTTATTTTGTTTGCACTTTATTCACTTTGTGCCTGTTTACTGCCCAGTCCTGTGCAGATTCACAAGTGCATAAGCATTGTAGGCTTTTTGTAACTTGTAAACTTTCACTGGTTCGAAAGATCCTCATTTTCCGCTCCTTTCAATGTCTCATTGAAACGATTGCAAGATAGTTTATAAAGTTTATTGACAAAGTGTCTTGAATCACTCGTTCGAAACGTACTAATAGTTTGCCTTTTCTGGCTGTTGGGAATAGTGATGGTATTCGTAGCTTTCAGCACTCGTCCATCTTAGCATTCAGGTTGCACACATTTCATCGCAAATCAGATGACTATCTCAGCGTAGTTGTTTCAACGTTTAGGTCTAAGCATGAAGGCTGGTGGAGTTTGATGGGTGCCTGCTCATATATAAAATGAGTAGACATTTAATTCTGAATTCTGATCGGCTACTTCCAATTGCTGTCAAATTCTAAAACCTTAAGCCAAATTTGAAAGAACTAGTTCCCTTCGGAAGTTTGAGCAAAACGGTTGAAAACCGAACACAGGTAGATGCATTTATTTTGTACTGACTTGTCGGTGACAAATTTACAATAACAAATGGGTTTTCATTTCAGACAATCGGGAAGGTAGAGAGTCAATCGATGAGCTAGGGATGATCACCAATTGCGAAGTAGGGGTAGTTTCAGGAACAGTCTGTTCTGAACTCATAAGACCGGCAGCTGATTGCTGTTGCCTCAGCAAACCGAAAGAAACTTGGATTTGAATAAGTTGACGGAATTTTTAGACTAGAATCTTTTTATAGCATTTCAGCCCTTGACCTGGAACTTGACTGATCACTTCCTTTTTCTGTCGGACGTTGACCTTGAATCTGATTGGTTGATCATTGGGCTTCGAACAGCTGGTCACTTCTTCGATCTTCGACTTCCGTCTGATTAGTTATCTATTGTCCAGCGTTGACCGCCGGTCCACCCTGTTCAAGTTACTCCGTTCGGATGTACTGGCACCTGGGCATGACGATGTTTACGTTTCCACACTTCTTTGGTTTAAGATGGTTCACAGATTTTGCCCAATTCAATATGTTTGTCTAGTGAACCGGTTGATAAATGCCAAGCTACAAGAAATTCTCTTGCCTGTTTTGATCTCTACTGGAATGAGAATTTCTGCTACATTCCCATTGAACGTGTCCATCATGGTCCTCATGGATACAGATCAGCGGAAATTGCTCATACTTTTGAAGTGTCAATTCACATTCATGTGTTCATGTAAATAGTTGTCCAATTCGGCCGCAGTCATTGCATGGGATTTTGTGTATAACGCTATATTTTTATCGGTTGATCTGAGTTGTTCCAATGGCTTTCAGCATATTTTTCGTAATGCTGCCCTTAGTTTGTGCGTTCGTGCGTTGTCGTGTAACTGTAGAGATCTTGTCATTTCTAATATTGGTTTGTTGCATGATGGAATCATGTTTTGCTGCTGCTTTAGCAGAGTCTAAATCTCTTTCTTTTCACAAATCGTTGTGGCCAGTCGCTGAGAAAAATACTCCGTACAATTATAGTTTTTCTTTTCTCCGGAGCTTTGTGATACTGTGGTGTGTTTCAGCTCTTTTAAACAGAGTTCGAATGCAACTTCCTTTAAAACAGGCCAGGTAGTTGCTTTGAAAACTGAAGAGTTGATTCTCTTGTGTTTTTTCGTCGTAAACAAAAATTTGCTGTGTTCCGTCAGGTTTTCACTTGGTTATCACATTCAAGTGTGGTAGCGTGCTATTGTTTTAAATCTCTGTGACAAATTTAATATCGATAAGTAGTTTGGTAGATTTGAAAATTTAGAAGAGATCCAATCGTGAAAAATCAGGGCTTCGGCTGGAGTGTCCTAAATTATCTAACCTGCCAAAGTATTTACCAGTACTACAATATCAGTGGCGTTGGTGGTCTCCAGTGTGAGCTGATCGAGAAATCCTGCCTAGGAAGTCAGTCGGCTGGAGCGTTTAGTGGATTTCATGTGACACAGTTGGTTGGGTGGGTAACTAGATCCAAAAGTAGAATTTCTGATCGTCCAGCGTGGCTTCATACCTTAGCTGGTAGAGCATTTGCCGCATTTGAGCTTGTCGTTTCCTTCGGTGGTTGAAATTCAGCGAAAGCCCTCACTTGTCACAAGTGAGCATCTACTAAATTTAATATGAGGGCGAAACTCGAGTCCAGTGTTTCTTTTCAAAAGGGGCCGACTGCAAAGACTATGAGAATGCGAAAGTTGCGATCACTTGTGGGTGATGTTCAATCTATATGAAAACCATAAACCCCTACTACTTCTCAGTAAATTTAATATAGTTGAAAATGTTGCTGAGTAGCTTAGATGTCTCCTGTAGCTCTTTGTTTAACCGTTATGAGTGCTTCGTCAACATATTGTGCCCACAGCTTTGGCTTGATATTGGGCGGCGCGATGTTCTCCATGAGTGGTCAGTTCGGATATGGAAGAGTCCATCTGAATCCTCTTCGGTTGTTCATAGTTCACCAGTGAGTTTGAAGTGTGCAGGCAAATATGGGTTCATCAGATTTCATCAGATTTCTAATTTAAAGGACTCATTAAGTCAAAGTTTGTCTCCCAGTAGTCTGCAATATCTTTTTGGCCATGGTAAAGCTGATAAGATTGTTCGGGAACTGCTGAAAATTGTTGATGGAATGACCTCTTCCATTTAGCAGATACCGCAATCATTTGAATTTGTCCTTAGATAGCTTGTATATGAGTGTTCCTGGTGAAGGTATAGTTGACTGCAGCGGAACACCAACCTCGTATACTTTTGATGGTCCACAGATTTCAGTAATGGTTGTGTCATCTGGCTGTTTTTTCAACGCTCACTTTGCTTGTCTGGTAAGTAGCTTCTAGTTTCTTAGTGCGATGTTGAATTTGGTAGTGAGTTTTGTAATGAAATCAGCACTGAGTAGGAAGCGCATATTTATGGCGTTAAACAGTTTTTTTCCTCCCGTTGATCAGCTTTGTCCACGATGGCCGTTAACTTTTAGGCTGATAACCACCTTTTATAAGAGTTTTGAATTGAACATGACTCACATTTGATCATAGCCTTCGCATTCAGATGAACTTTCTAGCCTGCCTGTTCCGAAAAGAAACCTTAGACTCGAGTTTCACTTTCATTAGAGCTCGTCAGTAGTGAATATCCTTGCCATGGCCGAAACTAGAACACCGACCACGCTTTTCATGAGGCAACCGGGTTGAACACTGCACCATTGACCTCACACTAAGTACGACCAAATTATCATTTCTGAACGCTTAACCACTTTTGTTTGTGAGTCATGATGGCCTGGTAGGTTTAAGGAGATCGGAGATTTTGACCTGTCTAAAGAGTCCTAATCGCGGGATTATGGCTCAGGGTAAACAGACAAGAACTCTTTCCTATCGAGACGATCGGGCAACCTGCGAAGGCTGAAATCAAATGTGAGTGATGTTCAACTTAAAAACCACGAAATCCCCAACGGCTCACTAGTAATCCTTCACAAGAATTTTCGGTGTCTGTTTTCTGGCTTGATAGGTGTTTTGGACTGCCTTTTGCAGGGCAAGACTGGAACGATAGATTGTCGAATATATCGACGTTCTTCTTCGGATAGTTCTCTAGAGTTTAACGTGTGCTCTATGTTAGCCAGGCATTCTGTGTTTGATTCATCTTTCTTGTTTAAAGTGATATCTTTGATGTGAACATCGTGTTCATCTTTTGAGAGCAGACACTGTGTTGAAGTTCTGGTCCACGAGTGACCGCTGACATCGGTGTTCTTCTTTACCAGTATCAGTGGATTATCCTCATTCTCTCCCTGTCCTTAGTTCTTGTGACCTTGTGTCTTGGCTCTATTTCTGATTTATTCAGCTGACTTTCTGCCATTATTCTTGTTACACCCCTTCTATTTAACTATCAGGATGAGCTGCTGTTTTTGCAACAGATTGTGGGTATCGGTCACCAACCTACATACCACCAATTTCCATTTTGTCTGGCTGTTGTCCAAGTCTGTGGGTGAACAGGTCTTATATGTAATACTCAGTGAATGAACATTTTGACGCGGACATTCATGTATAAAGAATAGTTTCCCACATATGGAAGCTCCTGTGCAGTCAAACGTTTCCCATCAACAAGCGTTCATGCTGTCATGTGGTGTTGGTAGCTCGGGTTGTTGGTTAGGGTATTCCGAAGAACTCGGTAATCATCGTTGCCACTGGAAACCTCATGCCCCAGACAGCCTCTAAAGTGATTCACCTGATCTGTCAGAATGGTAAGCGAATTAAACGGTACCATTTTACGAAAGCTCGCCTCTCAAGTGTCTGAGGTGGCCTATTATTTTTAACGGGAGTGCAGAAAATTGAACAGAGTACAACAGATTTTGATAGGTGCAACGACAATTAGCTGCAATCGAAAACTAATCTACCCACAGATGAGGAGTGACATCTTTTCGGATAATATGGTATGTTTAGGCAGCGTGACTTGTAAAATGTGTGATCTGAACCTTCGATTATACTTCACAATTCAAGGTAGGTTACTAGTTGTTTTGACAGGCATTTGTCTGTCGCTTCTCGCTGATTGATGGCAAAATTTTCTCGAACACTCGGATAATTAATAAACCTCCATATTTGTCATCTCAAGTTCAATAGTCTCTGCTCCTTTTTTCCAGGTACTAGATCAAGTGATAACAGCTGCATTTGGCCAACAACCGGAGAAAGTCACTGAGTACAAGAAGAAAAAGTGTTCCATTATGTAATCATTATTGACTCTCCCTCATTGGAACGCACGCTCACAATTAACCATTCTACCGCGGGGCTGCCTCTATGAAGCGTTCATGGAAAAGTCGACCTGAGGAACCCGTGAATGTGGATGAGTGACGGAAGTTCCGCGCGTGTAAAAACCTAAATGAATTTAATACTTACGATCTTTTTACCTACCTAGATGAAACTTTCACGGAGGCCATCAGAGTCGCTGGGGTATTTTACAAAGTTTTTTTGGATTTAACCGCCTTATTCCGTGCCTCGTTATTTTTAGTGATCAAGCTCACAAAAAGTCATATAATAGTAATTTACGCTAATATTCTGTTACAGTCGTGTAAAGTACACAAAGTACACACCATTTCTACTCACATCCTAACAATATGCAAACTTTTCTACTGCTCCGTAAAAATAATCCTTTCTGTACTGTAGCTTAATCTATTGCTCTTACAATTTGTTTTAATTGTAACCATGGGCTAATCATTTCTTAATGACTGTTTCCCATGAGTGTGCACGCAAACCGTACTATGGGTTTGTATTTTTTGGCAGCAAGTCAATATTTCCTTTTCAATAACTAATCCGCCTCTGTTGACTGATCGTTATTTTTTAGTTGTGTGCCTTGAGAAACCACTGATATATTGCAGACACTCTGACATACATGCAAAACCGTCTTTCCAAAAACGATATATTTTACTGTTTACGCTGTAATATCCCAAATATTTGTATTTCACTTGAGTCACCCGTTTGCTTTGAAATTTTAACTAAGAATAAAGCCTTTATTTCTTTCTTCAAATAGATCAGCATAATGTAAATTAAACGGGAAAAAAATTAAAATGTTTTGTTTCAGTGGAACTCAGTTTTACCACGGGAAATTGGTGACGTGTACTAACGCGGCATTGGCGCAATTACAATCTTGAATGAATGGTAAAGTCATCATCGTGTTCGACGCTTACTTTATTCAGACTATATAAGATCAAGTGAATATAGTCTAATATCTGCACTACTTTAAACTACGAACTTTTATCAAAGCCCCAGCAGTACGGAATTTGTCACAGACAGGACAGGACTATACAATAACTGACAGTTGACTTGACTTAAGTGTCACATTCACTCGATTATAGCTGTTGTGTTTAAAACGTGGCACTTGACTCAATCCTAGATAACCGGTAATGACTGTGTCCTATAGAGGCGATCCAACAGTCTGATCATTACTCACAACAGAAAGTTGTCAAGCCTTCGGCCACAACAGTTGGGCCAAATTTTATTTAAGATCAATAGCGTAACACGAAAGTATGACCGGAGTTCAACCTTTGGACATACCAAGGTTACGCACTATTAATAGGTTTTAACAAGAACTAAACTTCTGTCTAACGTTTCTTTCCAAAAGAGGCCGGGTGAAAAATCTACCTGAATGTAAAGACTGATCAACTTTAGGTGATTTCTAGTCACCACCAACTTACAATAGATTTGCTGGATTCGGCTCAGCTTAGGTCTACTCACTTGTCTATTCATGCTGAGGAGGATGACCAGAATGGCATAGATTACCAATAAAAATATGTGATTTTGTTGATCATCTATGCTCCTTGGAATCGCGCACACGAAGGCACTGTTACCCACCTTGTTTTTGTTATATAATTGTTCATCAGTAC
The DNA here is from genome assembly GCA_013368495.1 of Paragonimus heterotremus. NCBI lineage: Eukaryota > Metazoa > Platyhelminthes > Trematoda > Plagiorchiida > Troglotrematidae > Paragonimus > Paragonimus heterotremus. Next base: position 33,906 of record LUCH01001889.1, read on the forward strand.
ATATCTTAGACATAAAGGTTGTTTACTTCTGAAGAAATTACAGATTGGTAGAAACGTTCCGAACGATGAAAGGGAGACCGATGCAGTACTTAACTAGCTATCCATATATACAGAAAATATCACATACTATTTGTGGTTGTATGTGTGCAGGACAGCCCTTGTATTCTAGCCAACGTTTGAGACATTAGAGCTCCAGACAGACTGGATGTGAGCCAGTCATTATTTCAGACGTTTTCGATGACAGTCCGTGGGATTGCCAAACGCAGTTCTGTTGCACAATCATGCGGCTAGTATCCAACCCACATCGTCTGAATAACGATGAATTGTTGAGGGTCTAGATGTGACTGATAAATGAGGGACATGGTATAAACCTGTGTTCAATTATTCGACGGTAGCTAAGCAAGTGTGTAACAACGAAAGGTATGGAGGTATGCAGGGACTGATTTGTCGGACAGAATACATCAGGTTGTCTTATGATTATGTGAGTAGGGTCTTGGGTGTTGGGGTTCCGTCTTGTTCCTTCCGGTGTTCACCGTAGACTAACATTTTACAATTCTGACCAAGGACCAGTGCACGACAGGCCAAAACTGTACAGTATTTTCGTGGAATGACGCTATACACTGAACGGTTTACGGTAACCGTGGGGGTCTTTGCGTTGACATTCCTATGCTCTCTCCGGAATAGTCAGCCACTGAAAAAACCGAGTCCACAGCAATTAGCTTACATCGATTTTTGACGTCTGTCAGAACCATGACGCGGGGTGATTTCACATTCAGTAGGTGATTGGACAATGCACGTCCAGTGCGCAGCCGTTTATCCTGGGTCGACATTTTACGGTACGTTTTAGATCAGGTCTGCTAATTCAGTCGCTATCTCAGAACAGAACTCCGATATAATGTGCTGTCTGATTTAACTCTTGAGATCAATTCGCAGTGTCTTATCATGTCCCTGCTACGTTGCAGCGTGTTATATAGTAACAGACATTGGATAAACAAAATAGACGAACACGATACACGAGTATGCCACTTGTTGCACAATGTACATATGTCAGGATTCAGTGTCTCACTGGACCGTTCCAGAGAGGCAACTTTTGTTGTTTAACAGTACAAAGCGACCGCCTAACAATCGAAGTCTATCTTTTATGTGTCTGCCTTGGTTTAGGTTTTTAACTAGGTTCGGCGGATAATCATTACTGTTGTGTTGTGTGGAAACAATGTATCTGGTAAAGTTCGCCATCTCCTAAAACCAATCCTTTCAGCAGTGTGTATAAATTAACAGAGTTACGAAGCCGATACAAGTATACACTTTATATATACATATCTATATACTAGAGCTTTTATTGAAGCACATCACAAGATTAACAAGAACGTTATTCAAAATCCAATTGGCAACCCAAATTTGTGGGCGATACAGTTGAGAAAAATATAGGCTTTGCTGGTTTCGAATCAGTGTCAGAAACATCATGTCCGTATGCGGCAAATGAACTACGGAGAGTCACCGGGAGCCTAGATATTTCACAACTGGATTCAGATATCTACGCAACTCACTGTGTCATATGAAACTACTGCAGCATGATCTCTCAAAAAGTTCATACTGGAGTCTACCAACGCCTCTATTGAATCTTGAAATTGTGTTACTGATAAGTAGTGTAACAGATTAGACAATTTGTGAGACCCACTCGGTGAATTCTATGGGACAGTGAGTTGTGTGGGTCAGTCAATCCAAATATGAATTACATATCACAGTGATGGCCCAGATACTTATCCACTAGACAACATAGTCATTAGTCCAATAATATTAACATGCATTCAGCAGTAAATTAGCACGAATGTCCTGTACCACACTACCCTATCCTTTGAAACCGCTCTGACTACAGAGGTCCATTGCTTAAAAAGACCGAAAGATGGTTTAGCTGCATTTCTGATGATTTGCTGGCAATCTTTTGACAGAAAAGACAGACGGTGCAGTAATGGTAACCACTAATCTGTCATCGACTCATTGGACCTTGTTTGAACTCATTCTGATGTAATGCCCAATAGTGAAAATTTACGTGAACGACTTTATAGCTAACTAACAAGAAGAAAAAGAGGAAAGAATTATGAAGATGGCTTACGTGACCCAAGTAATGACTAGCATAACTGGATAAATATAAAGGTGATGGCCGCATTTTTTCGGTCATATATTTCTTCATTTATAGTGCAAAAGGATTATCATGGCTACCACCTAACAGTTTTACTTATTTATATTGACTTTCTTGGTTTCAGACGTAAAAATCCAAAGGAAGAAACAAATATCAGGTAATACGCTGCAAACTACAATGTTCTAGAGTGAGTCAATGGTGATACGCTTGAAAACCAGATTTCTTTACAAAACGCGACCGTATAAATCAGCTTTGCTATCAGTGGTTCACTTTCAAGCTAGGTAGATCCGAGTACGTCATTTCAAGAATGTAACTCTATATTTCATTGTAATAAGGCTGAACGGGGCAATTATAAAATTTTATGCGGACGATTCATGACGGAACAAATTTCTGTATATACTATCAGGTAAATATTACACAACCGGACATCTGAAATCGAACAGTGTTAGGTGAAATTAGAATCAAAACATATAGCTGTTTTTATTCATTGAACAGACACAGTCACGTGTGCCGCGGTGAGGCACATCTGGCAAGCGAGTGTTTCTTAACACACCTAGTTGGTAACTCATGTCTCAGAGCAAATGCACAGCACAACCTCGCAAGCGGATTCATCAGTCCTATCACCAATGCTTGAGCAAGGTCCACTTGTTAGTAGCCTCGTGGAAGTTGGCAAACAATCGCAGGTGCCACTGAAATGTGTATTGGTTGCTTTATGTGTATCGGATGATAAGTGAGTCATACATTTGTGTATCCATGACTGGGTAGGTTTTCAGTCCCGGAACTTAGCCTACTACTCAATCCTTTCAGTGTATTTGACCAAGTGTCTGTACCAACTACATGTTAGATTAGATAGTCACACGGACGAGTGTTCCTCTTGCATACACACTATTCAGGTTTATGACCTTGTAGTTTGCTTTGTAATCGAAGATTCTATGATACGTACTTAATACTTTCCACAGAAATCTTGTCCTGATTATTTGGGGGGAGGGGTATTCAGATTTATGGCATAACACTTCCTGAAAGGAGCCACTGAAAGCTCACACGATATTGCGATTTCAAAATGTAGGATTGACAGAGAAATTATGCACATAGAATTTGCACCTTACACTGAAAATTTTAATCGTCAGTCTCCGAATTATTCTGAAAAAGCTGGTCACCTATTCTGAACCTAAAATCAGTGACAAAATATATTCCTCAGTGTTGTCTCGAAGGCGCCAACATCCACAAACAACCTATATGGACAAATCATCTTTTGTGAGCTAATTTGGTGTGATACGTTACTTGAAATTTGTACACTTTATGACCATAAGATCGAACAAAAAAGCAGTCCATATTTGGCTTATTCGAACTGTCAGTTGATCACCATTTTGCACAGGAAACTATGTTAATCACGTGAAATCAGACGAAAGAAGAAGGTGGTCATCTTAACGTTAGAATTGAAGCCAGCATCATGCTGTAAGTGAAGCCAATATCAGCAGCAGTAGCAATGACTTTTGAGTGAAGTTGTAAAAACGTGCTAACCCCGTCACACTTCTGTAACCTTTACGAAAACTCCAACATATCTATCATAACATCATCATCGTCTGTTCAATTCGTTTATCGTTCTTAAGGTTGCCAATCATCGCCATCTGTTCTCAACAACAGTCCAATATATCAAACACAGTTTAGTCTGGTTCACTTCCCGAGTGCATTCAACTGTGTCTACTGGACGCTGCTTTGCTGAGGCTCGATCTATAATACTTTGAAAATAAATTGTTGAAGTGCACGTATTGATCAGTTCTGGTGCACTGATGATGAACTGAACACTGTATGCGTCTCATGTCAGAAACATTCTGTCGATATGTTACACAATTTGAGTCGCCGTTATGTCGTATTTCCATGTCTCTAATCCAGGATAAACATAGGGAATGTACATGATTTCTGACAAGAAGCAAAGGACGGTCGTTGATATAAACTGGTCATCATTCAAAAGTGATCGCTGATATTTACATATTATTTCAGTTGGCTAACTATGGCTTTGTGATAGTGAGTGATAGTCGAACAAACTACAGAACAGTGATACCGTAATAACTGAGTCAAACACGAGGGTATTCACTAGTCTAGTCATGTGGATAGATCATCCAATAAGTTAACTGTCTGGAGCAGTAATATATCTTCAGCGAGGAAAATTAGATGTTAGAATGATAAAATCGTTTTCTAGTCTAAAACGATATAGGGGTTAGTTAGGAGCGATTTTATTGCATAAACCGTGATCACGGCAACCGTCAGAAAAGTTAATGAGTTTTCTTTGACTGTACATTTTGGGGTCGTAAACAGTTGATGTTCATTATTCCAGCTTATATATGTCTTTATTATAGATCTGTCGTCAATGTCAAGTCTTAGTTCCTACATTCCCACAGATTCGCAGCCGACCCCTTTTGAAAGGAAGCAACAGATTTGAGTTATGCTGTTGTTTGGGCTGGTCGGTAGTGTGTATTCATGCCACTACCTGGATCAGAAGTCCGGACAAGTTTTCATAAAGCAAACATGTTGACAACTGTGCTATCGTCTTCACATTAGGCACGACGGAATAAGTAAATGCCAATGATCAGCCGAATTCGCCTGTGCGTAAGTTTCATATTGCCCAACCCTCGAGAGGAGACATAGTAACTGTCTCGTTGACTCCAAATGATGATTTCAAGAATAGGCGTGAACGAGGCTTGAATCCTACCGGTGGCAAGGATATACTCTATTCAAAAGCTACAGACGGAGCGAAACTCGAATTTAATACTCCTTTCTTCCATCACTTGTGAGTGCTGCTCAAGTCATACTTGAAAATCAATTGAAAATAAAGACTTAACGTCACGGGTGTGTTTGATCGTCAGTAAGCCGCTTTAAACAGATGTCGTTGATGGACCTAACAGTTTATTTAATAGCAAATGTTGTTTAAGATTAACTGATGTTATCATGTCATCTCCTAGCTGAAGATCCAGCATGAAGTGTGCACGTAAACTCAGGTAGAACGAGACATTCAGTATGAGTAGACAGTATATCCCAGGCCAATTCAACGATGGCAAGACGAATGTCTAAAATTACACACGAAACAACCGACGGATAAGTCTTATATTTGCAGTAAAACAGGCTATAATTTGGTCATTCTAGCTCCTTATTTTAATCGAGGAGGACAGAAGGAGACGTTAGTTTCTAGACGGCATTACGGTTAGATAAATACATTACTTTTTCACACGCTTTAACGTAAAACTTTAAGGGAGATATTTAGTATTCTGTAGACCAGTCTTGATTCTTCCATATGTTCTTGTGGATCGCAAACTTCTCCCTCGCGGTATGTCATACGATTCTTTACATGTATATGTGTACCGGCCGTTTCAAGTTGCTTAGCGTTATACACTTCAGTACAACCTCACGCCCCGCAGTCGGGTTAGATGGACAGTTCATTTTAAAGCCGTATATATATATATACATATATATGTATATATATATATGTATATATCGACTTGACCGACCACGATGGTGTGGTTTTGAATCGTGCGTACATAGGGATTGTGAGTAGCTCATGACGAACGACACTAACCGTCCTATCACTGAATGCCTACAACGTTCAATCTACCAAAAGTGCATTTGATAGCACTCGTACTTCAACAAGTTATGCTATAAAGCGCTTTATATCAGATCTCATCAAGACGGCATTCAGTAGAGACAAGTGCATCCAGGGTATAGTTCTGATCGAACCACCGTTATTTTATAAGGTTCCTTTTGATAATGCTGCTGAGTTGTCAAAACGACAAACAAAAAACGATTGCCCTACCGACGTGCAATGCTTCTGATGGTGTTTTCAATTGCAGTATGACGTGGAATCTAATTCTAAGGATATAACATCCACTTTCTTCTTTCCTTAGATTTCACGTTGTGAACCCGGTTTGCTGACAAAATGGTGATCAGTTAACAATGTTTATGAACCAAGCATGGATTGCTTAGGATGCTCAATTTTATCACGGAAAAGTATAGGATTGTCTAACTGACATCGAATCATGTTGGTCATCGCAATTTCTGTGAACGGAATTTCTTAAAGCAGTCCATAAATTGAAGACCGATTGTTAAATCGCTGCAAAGAAATTCAACGCAAAATCTTGCATTGTAGTTTTCTACACTTTCTGGCTTCTCTTCGGAAATTTAGTATAACCTTTTCCTCTAGTGCTAAAAAGCACGATACGTGGCCCCTGAAAATTTGTCGTATAAGATGAAATGCTTACACTCAAGCAAGAGATTGTGAGATGAGTATGATGTGTCAGAGATAGGTTTAAGGTAACATAAGAGATGTATAATAACGCAGTTGTCTGTCCGATCATGTAGTTTATGCTTATATCATGATGACCACATTATGGTGACTAAGCTGTAGCCAAGATTCTGGACTTAGAAACAGATCCTATCATGAATGCGGAGGCACATGGCGAAAGTATGAACGGAGACGCATCTATCCACATATCATCCAGCAAATAAACCACCTTCGCTTGGTAACTCCAGCAAAGCCATACAGATGGATCGCACCAGAACATTCGCAACTGAAGTTGGAGTAGATAAGCCGCAGTTGGTGTGACATGCAGAGGAAATTGCACATAAATATTGGTTCCAAACTGTATCTCCAGAAAGATTCAGTTGTTCATTCGACTCATCACGGTGACAACAGTCATGACTCATTGATGGCAGGTACGGTTACATTTCCGTCTTGAGTCTTAAAGTTCTCCCTTGATCCATCATGTCCATTTCTACATCAGTTTTGTAAGCCCCTGTTCTGTAGTGGTTTGTATTATTCGTGATCGGAATGGCCATTTACAGTGTCATCTGTTTTCATGTCTTCATGTGTGGCTTGAGCTGCACGAGTGGTGGTTCCGTCGATCACCACGCATCCATTGTAGATCGGTAGGAAGAACAGGCCTTCCGGCTAACGTAGTTTGACTGAATTGTTTATTGTAAAATAGAATTCCTTAGCACTGGGAAAGTAAGAGGTGGCAACTCCGGTGATGAAGCTGAGAAGGGTGTCTAGTCAAACAACACAGTGAGCAGAGTGTGAACTACATAAGGAGGTTTCATGTAGCAGTAAATTTCAAAACAGTTATATTTTGGCTAACTCATGGAAGGCGACTTGACGTATAACCAGTGTGCTGAAGAACCGAAAACTTAACAACCAACGCTGTTCAACATTCTTAAAAAGTAATCGGAAAACCATTAATTACCACGAGTTAAAAACAGAATGCAGTTGACTCAAATGCGCACAGTGCATCCGTTTTCTCTGTTGACGGTTCACTGTCGATGCTTCCATACTTTGCCAGTACAAGACAGCCAGTGTGTTCTTGGCAGAACTCAGCACAATTTCTGTAGTCAGATCATCAGGACCTACGACATTGTTAGTTCACTTGTTAATCACGCGCTTGCCGCAATTACCACAGAGCTATAGCTCATTGAATACAGTGATGCTCGCGGTGACATTACTCTTCTGGGAGATCCATGTTCAGGTCTGTCCCCCACCCTGTGAAATCGTGTTCGTATGAGAACGTTCGATATGTCACCCATAAATCGTGGATACTGCATTTTTTTGACTGTTGTATACAAGTAAGTAAGTCAGGATTGCTATGTTGTGGATGAAATTGTTTGGAAGTCTGAAGGACAGAATGTAGTAAATGGATTCATCAGAAACGGAGGTAATAGACTGGTCGAAGTATGAACAGAGTTAAAGCGTAACACTAATTGCGGATGTGGCGTGCACACCAGGTTTATTAAACGATACCGACCCAGCATCATGATAAATCCCTTTCGCGCACATATAGAGGAGTCAATAAACAGACAGAGATAGTTACACTTATGACCTGACTCTGATCTTCAGCTTTTTGGAGCGAACCGTAAAACGTTTGTAGGCAGGATGAAACGATTTGGATACTTTCATACCGGTCAGATGCGAAAAACCTGCAAATGTGTTAGTTTTATCGGTTGTATAAGGTATAAATTCAACTGATTCGCTAGAATACAGCCATATAAACGATGTATTTCACCGTCCGTGGGGTGTATTCCAAAAAGAACATTGAAACTGACACATAAACTGGCCAGGCAGTTAACATTCTACCTGTAAGAGTGTGCTTTAGTTGGTGTTAGGAATCCTCCACATATGTGCTGCAAACTTTGTAGGTCAAACCGTAATATAGACTTTCAGAATGATAACGTCAGCCGTGGCGTCACTTGTTAATAGAAGCGTAAGATGAACTCTTGTTTACAATTCCCCTTAATCACAAATAGACAGAATTGGCCGCCCTCCCTAAAAAACTCTGGGAAATGTCAGTTACTTAGTAACAGTGCACTTGTAACGGAAAATGCTTGAAATTATTATTGCGGTATTTTTGAAATGCCGACTCATCCAAAACATGTGAACAAATTAGCATTTTTACAAAAAATACTAATTCATAAGAACAGAATATGCGCAGCACCAGCTGACATTGCTAACAGAGTAGCGTACAGCTTGAACATACCAGCACCCGTTTGCACTACATCATGACTCAGATGCGAGTATGGTTTGAGACGCAAGATGACCAATTGTGATAACCGGTTGTCTTGACTACGGAAGCTACGAGGTGTGTAGGTCACGTACGTTAACCGGTTGACAATGGATTCACCTCGGTTTGCACTGTTTCTAGAACTTATGTACACAACCAAAGCCTGGGAACCCGCACACCAACGACCGGTTACGGAGTTAGTGATGAGACCGAACTGAGGTTTCGGGTTGAATGTCACATATATGACAGCAGTTGTTGCATTCTCATAGATATTTGAGTCAGCCCATTTCGAAACGAAGTAGGACTGTCGAGTTTCGAACTTGTTAGAACTTGTCAATATTACATTCCCATGCCACCATCAAGACTAGAAACCCGGTCATGTTTTCATGAAGAAATCCCGCTGACCACTGTGTTAGTGACCTCGAATTAGGCACGACTGAATCACCGTATGCAATTGTCTTGTTAGCTCCACTCGATACTCGCATGACTAAAACTTCTCTCCAAGTTGAAATCAAAGAAATCATTAACTTTCTGAATAATGATTTGATAGCTGGAATTCTACTCCCGGTCGTGGCAAGGACGTGCACTACTGGCGAGATTTGACAAGAAGAAAATTCGAGTCTGGCGCTTCTTTCTGAAACGGGCCGACTCAAATGTCTGTGAGAATGCGACGGTTGTAATTATTTCTGAATTTCATATGATTACCGATAGATCAACTTCTGACTGTTGTACTAAGAAAGAGAAGGCGAAAACAATGTAGTATCCTTCAAGCGAAACGTTCCTTCCGTACCAGACAATGTAAACAATTCTGAACACAAAAACCACAAAAGACAGAGTCTTACACGTCATAGTTACCATGTTTGTAGGACAGTTTTTTGCTTAACTTAAACCTCGTCTGTCATCCATCCAAATATTACATCGACACAACCTCGTCTGATTTAAATTGTCAATAATTTTCTATGTTAGCTCACTCTTGGTCTATGTGGTGCTGCGAACACGGTGTCGGGAATATTAGAAAAACTGACTACTGTTTAGAGCCTGAGAGAGCTGATAAATGTACTGACGAACTGTAACGGCATTAGAGTGGAGGGCGTGCTTGACTGCACTCGTAACGTTGTGGACTGCTAAATGGACTGCTAAATGAAAATCCAGTTGCCTTCAACGTTGACATTATGCTACTCAATGATAGTCAAGATAGTTCCGTTTTGGTACTGATGATCTCAAAGACAGTATGTGGTGGTATTTCATTTCATAAGTTCAAGATGGAGATTGAGCGTTTGGCCATCATGGACATTCTGAATTTATGTCCTGGATGTAAAAAGCTACTGGTAAATGGCCGGCTGATTCATCTCTCTCCAACATCCAGTCGATGCACTCATTCAAACCAAAACAGAAGGGCGATCAATGTAATCGGTTTCTCAACTTTTTCATCCTTGTTTTCTCCTTTACCAGTTTGTTTCTCCCTTAGATTAGTCCCGTCCGTCTGATACATTTAGGCACCGATTCACCTAGCAGTCTGACAGCAGCCTGTATTCTCCTCATTCATTTGAATCGAGAGTCCCTTGTTCGAGATCAGTCACGTACTTTCGACAGAGAGTACACACACAACAACATGCGCGCTCGTTAAGTCCACTCTTCTTTAAAAATATTCATCTTTGTTATAACGAGATTATCAGTCTGCACTACACTAGTGAAATGTTTCCTTTGCAGACGATCATTATGTAAAAAAGGCTTTCACCCTGAAGGATTGCTTTTCGATATATATAAATGTAGCATCATGTCAAACTTTTTGATTCTCATCGCAAGAATTTAAGGCACTCTTGAATTTTCTATCACGTGAGACACTTCTGAAGCCTCAAGGTTGGTCGCGTGAAGTTCCGATCACTGTGAGTAGACCGAGGCACCGCTCTGTTGGGCACCTATGAGCCTACTGAAGTGGTAGATTGCGGTTTTGATTCAAACAATCAAATCGATATGCCGTATTGTAGTGGTATCAAGGCGTTTACAGACCACACCATGGTGATGGATATAACGCTTTCTTGATGCTCACCATATGAACACTAAAACTGAAAACAGCTCCACTCCCTCGGTTAGAGTCTGACAAGTACATTGCAGTGTCTGTATGGTAGTCATAGAACGTTGTGATGATATATATTCCAGTTGTACTGTTCTTTCATAGCCCAAGAAAAGCTGAGCTGAACTTGGATTTGTGACAAGGTGCATAGTTCACATTCTATGCGCTACGAACCACAGATAAAGTGAAGAAGCAGTGTGGGTTCAGCCAAACAGATAAAGTGTGTGTCTGTGTGACGGCCTTGCATGCACGGCTCACCATTCATGGCACGCCAGCGTGCGTTTGTTTGTCTGACTGGACTGGATCATTTGACCTTCCTGATTAGGTAAATGATCTTTAGACTACTTACGTTTGAGCTTGGACGTTTCACATTCTACCGTCTTGCCGTACTCCTCCTGTTGCGCGCAGCTCATATCGTACACTCGTAATCTTAGCTACAATGCAATCCTGCTACTTGCCTGTCTTTTACATTCATGATACGACAACTGTTTAGTCCAATCGTTACAATCCAATACACAAACCGCTTTACTAACTGGGTTGTGAATGTACAGGATACAACACCAGTATTGTGACAATAGTGGCAACCAGAGATAACACTCTAGTGCAGTGGAGTTCAGCGATCGTAACATACTACTGATACCGCGGCTATTCAGTAGCGGGCATATTTCTTGACAACCTACAAGCCACAAGAAGGCTGCAAGAATGATCATCAAGGTGCAGCATCACCCATAACAATCCCTGCTACTCAATGGAACTGAGCACTGACATCTGTGGTAGCCGAGACTATCTGGGGCTGAATACTGCGTGCAAATGAGTGTTTTTGTGTCAGGTTTGGTTTACATGCTTAACCCGTGTATTGCGTTGTCCAATAAGTAACCCTTGTGTCATCCGAGTTCTTGGATCACAACACTAGTGCCCTTTGTAATCCATTCGCTGTAATGAAATAACCTTGCAACACAGTATATCCAGGTTCTTCAGGCTTCTTTGTGAATGGGAACTAAGTGGCCCAATAAATCATCCAAATCATCATAGTAGCCCGTCTCGTAGTTAAACCATTTTGGGTGTAATTTGTGCATCGCGTAGGCTGCGTTATAATTTGTTATGATTATTATCGAGCTTCGCTGTAACTAATGGGCTTGAGTGTGGATCTTTCCAATCCGGAATGACTCTTAACTGCAGTCTTATCGAACGTAGCGTGATATCCGTCACAGTATCGCGATTTCTATGCTAGAAGTATAACGAAGAATATCAATACAACTTTCCATGTGCACCACAAATCGGTAAATTAAACAATAGTTCCATCAGTTCATTGTAACGAAGAAAGCCCCTGAGTGACCTTGATGTACTGAACTGTCTCAAGTGATTTACTACTGCTTGATTCGCAATGCGGCAGCACGTTAAAAACAAACTGTTGAGTGTGACCGTGTTGAGATAATGTTGTTTAAAAACAACTACTACTCCAAGGGTTTGTCGTATTTCAGTGACAGTGCATTGCTGAACGGACTAGACACTCAGCATTCAAGCCTGCCCAATGGATGAATTTCTTTGCGGTTTGTAATGGTTGCATTGAAATGTTCACGAGGCTAAACTCAAACTGATTGTAAGGACTCAAGTTTCTTACATTTATCATGTTTGTGTGAATTTTCTTTATGCGCGCAACACTCTTCCAAGTGTGATGGACCCACTTTATAACGTCTGAGCTACTTTTTGTAGAAAGATAGTACTACGCGATAAAACTGGACAATTTTCAAGGAGATAAGTCCATTTCTCACAATCTCATCAATCTCATAACGTATGACGTGAAAATTATTCACGTTATTTGACTGACCAATGTGTAAGAAATGGGGTTATGTTGCAAAATATGTTCATTTTACAATGTTCATACCAAATTCTTCTGGATTAACGCTAAACAAATTAGTCCGTAAGCCTTGAAGAATCTGTTTCAGCTAATGGTCTATCATCTCTTGATCTTATGGATGGTCATTTGCTACTCACAAGGCTGAATTGATCTGTGGAGCTTTTTGCACATAACAGGTAAACTAACCAAATGAAAATACGATCAGTTATCAAGATATCGTATGTTTGTTAATCTCCAAACTGTTACCATCATCTAAAAGGTCGTACTCGAAAACACTGTGAACGGTAACAAATGCATCAAGCCAACCACTAGAACTTTTAACAAGTTGTCTCGCAATCGGACCGAATAAAATTTTTATTGCACAAGACAATGTGTCGTGTGGGTTTTTTATTACATAGAAAGTGCACATTGAGCAGTTATTGCAATTATACATACAGATTTTAAGTAAACCAAGAAAAATCTGTTAAACCGAACATTAACTTTCATCAACAACCATTTGAATGTTTAGATCCAAGTATCATTAAGGTTTCTGTTGAACCGTTAGGCATCTAATCTGAATAACCTAAATGGAATGAGCGACCAATAAGGCTAGTTACTACATACTGTTTCCAACAATGTCTACACCGGTCAGCTGCTTAAGAATATGCGATTGACATTTGCGTTGTTAGCTCGTTTTCGGTGTGTCATCTTCTAGCCAGTACAAAACAGTAAATATGAAATTAAATGTTAGATCAGCTCACAAGGAACTGAAGTTCATTATGGAAAAGAAACACGATGACAACTTGGCTTTCCTTGATATTGCACTACCGGAACGTCCAGGTGGATCGATTTAACCAGACATGCATAAGAAGCGGACTTGGAATGGCCAATAAACCCGTTTTCACAGCTTTGTTCCAATGAAACAGAATCGGAACTTGATACGTTGTCTAGCGAGCCTAATTTACAGAATTTGTAATGAGGACATATTAGACAATGAGCTCAAGCTCTTATGTGGAGTGTTTCGTGTTAGTGAAAATTGGGACAAATTCCCAGCTGAAAACATGTGACGAAGGAGGCTGCAAGACTGTGAGGTTTCTACTGGGCGGAAAGTCATCTACATGAACTTGCCTTACAAGGGCGAACTATCCAGTGTATCGCTGACCAGAAGGTTAGACACGACCCTGATGATAACGTTCCATGCTGCACAATTAAGACTAACGTTTGCCTCTAGGTCAGTTGTACGACTTCACGGTGAAGACGCACTGTCCATTAGTGCTACCTCGTTTAGTATCTACTCATTCGTTTGTTCCTGTGGAGCAGGTCACATTGGTTGCAAAAAAAGGCGCTTGTCGGGGAGAATACGAGAACAGCATCTAGTTTGGCTGACGACCGGACAGTAACGAAGGATTTCTAGCGCAGCTTTGTCCCACCTAGTTGACACGGATTTCAAAGTCAATGTAGACGTCGCAATAAAGCCGATCAACCGAGTCACACGTGTTCACACTACAGCTGTGAAATCTCTTATCTTGGCTGCTACGGAAATTGTCGAACTATGACTGCGAAACCCCAGCCTGTGTTCGCAGAAGTCTTTTGTTCAAATAACACTAGATTCACACTGCATTAGGTTCCACAAGATCCTGATTTGACAACTAGTTTCATATTTCCATAGAGAATGAAAATCACCCACAAATGATTGCAGCTGTCGCATTCCTATAGACTTTCCAGTCGGTCCCTTTCAAAAAGGATGATGTGGGTGGTGTTCAGTGTATATGAAAATCAAAATATCCGACTAATCATTAATAATTTCATATTTATTTTGTTGTATTTAGTCTGAAGATGACAAGTTTGAAAACGAGCTTGTTCGCTAAGTTTTGAATTTTGATGGAATCTTTGGGTAAGTTTGATCAACGTAGTTGATAAGAGCAAAAAATAACCCCTTCGAAATACCGAAAAATAATTTACCTTCACATATCCCAAGTTTTTTTTAATATTCAGATAAATAGCTCAATCATTTCCAGACATGTCGTTACCGAATTACACTCTTGAAAATTTTGTGCACGATGCGGTTTAATGATCTTGGTGAGAGAAAAAAAGGGTTTCCAACTGCTCAACAAGTTCGTTACAAACAACCAATGCAGAGGATCGCCAACAGAATGAACAATCAATGTTATTAAAACGTGGTACACGAGCTGGTCATGTTATAGTTCATGATTCTAAATAAACTCATTTGGACAGTATTTTGTGTAGCATTGAACTTTGAGCGTATGCCAGTGAATCGGGGTGTATGGTGGATATAAGGAAAAGCCTACGTAAACTCAAAAGAAGTTGAACACCGTCTGTCCACCTCATGACGTCCAACTCAAAACTTAAGGTTAAGTATCAGTCATGTCTAAATTTCTCATTGTTTCACACCTTAACTGGGACTATTCTACAAATTTAACATAATCTGTCGCCAAACACGTATAGCTAATAACAGCTAATCACTTCATAATTCCATTCTCACAAAAATAACACTCGTAAACGTTTTTTCCCAACTCGTCATTTGTACTCATACTTCAGTTGCTTTTTCATATTTAAGCTGAGTGACTCTTCCCATTACGTAACAGTTAATGATAACAGTGAATCATTTTGAGCATAAAAGTTTACAATCACACTTTTCAGATTGAGTGAATGACTAAACACAACATCCAGCAACCTAAATAACCAATTTCCTTAGTCCTGTTTATAAATTCGTGTAGCTATTTAAACCAAATACAGCAAATTTTAAGCCATAATTATTCAGTTCTGCGTAACACTACCACCCTTAGGAGACAAGACAGTCGACCCTTTTGAAAGGGTGGGTACAGGTACAGATAACATTTATTTTGCCCGCCTTCCAACCGTGTGTGCTTGGTTCTGATGTGGCACTTCAGAAAAGGAATACCAACGTATGGCATAATGTGTCAACGCAGCACTCCTACCAACCAGAAACACTACCTGAGCGGAGAAGACGTTGTTCCTAGATGGAAGTGTTCCTATCTGAGAGCGGCAGTATTCTGATCGATGATATTTATTTGTTATAGGTGCTGCACAACGAGTCAGACATTTTTGTCAGCAGTGGATCTCAGTTGTGTTACAAGAAGTAGCGGAGGACTGTTGAGTCCATGCCGAACCTCGACAAAACCCTACATTTTATTACTTACAAACAATAGGATATTTTGGTTGATGTAAATTGAACATCACTCACACATGGTCACAGCTTCCACAGACACAGAGGCAACAGGAAAATTAGCATGTCTCTTCTTGAGATGGTCAAGTAACCTGAGTATTAACCCCAATCGAATGTGGTTGAACTTTTGCAATTGCCATTTTGTCGTGCCCATTACCAAGTCAGTAGAGGAGGGGCCGGTAACGCTGTCTCATGAAAAAGTGGACAGGGTTTTAATCTCGACCGTCGTAAGAATATGCATTACTGTGAGCTTTTTGAAATGAGCTGGCTGAAAGTCTGTACGAATGCGAAAATTGTGATCAACTCAAAGTGACATTCAATTTATATCAAATAAACCAGTTATTGCTTATCAATTATCGTTAACTTATTGATGTGCGTTTTGATTCAGTATGTGTTCAGACCATCAAGAATGCTCCCAAGTGATTTGTTTCGCGCAAATTGTGTGTGGTATCCAAGAAAAGTGATGAATGAAAAGATAGCCGACTTCTAGGAAAATAATGAAATATTACTGATTGGTTGCGAATACGACATCGTGTTACTGTCAGTGTTTCTCGGGCGTCGTTTTGTTTTTGTGGTTTTCAGCGAAAACAACGCTCAAACTGAATTTATCACCACTTTCCGGAAATTCCGACTTCGAGCCAATCTGGTTTAGCTAACTGGAAGACTTCATTTACGCAATGTGAAGAAGACTTGAGTTCGTTTAGCTGTATAATGTGTTCCCAAAGACAGTCTCATCGACAAGTCTAAGATTAAGAATACAAAGTCCCATGACAAGTTTGACAAAATTACTGATGAAAGTTGTACTCAACTGTAGACTTAGTCTTTAACCTATTGATCACCCTAGGTTCAACAACATAAAATCTATACACTTTATCAATTTTCCATAGGCCTTCATTAGTCGTAAGGTAAACACAAGTACTAGATCTCGCAGAGACTTACTATACATCGAACAAATTGGTAGAATAGAAAGGTATAAGGTGTGCCAACTCAAATGCAATGTTTGTGAAGCCATTCACACCAGAAGAAGCAATAGGCAACTGAAACTACGTTCCTCTGAACACGACTGGCACGCACAGTCGTCTCGATGGATCATACCCCAGGTTCAAAAACTGCAGCCAAACCTAACTGTCACCTTCCCATACATTGTTAGATAATCATAATACGTTCGAAACCATCCTCCTGCATGTAATTTGACTGGTCTCCAGTGCCTCAATAAGGTCCGTCTTCCTGGGTGAATGTGTGTTCTGCTGATTTTCTTATTTACATGTGAAAAACGTGTATCAATTGAAACGGTAATAAAACTTTGTCTGTCGCACTGATTAGACCATTCAATTACAATATCAAACAGTTTAACCTCGGCTTAATGATAATCTTGGTTGAGCAGTCACGTCAGTTACAGTACGTGTTAAACTAGTTCGTCTAACTTCGTCTGAACTATATTCTTTTAGCAACAAGTTTTGAACTAGAGTTGTTATGCGTGAACCTGAAACAATGTAGGGGGAAAGTGCAATGGTAAACACTTTTGATGACCAGTCGGAAAGTTCAAAGAGTTCAGTCGAAAAGCAACGACATTTGATCGCAGCTTCCTCATTTAGACAAATGTTTTGGTGTGGTTTTTCAAAACTAAGAGCCCGAATCGATTTTTGCTTCAGTCACCCCCAAAAGTGGTGCAAAGTCTTTCTGTTGCTAGGTTTTGAACTCCACTTTCAGCGTTTGAATTTTGCAATTGGGCAACTCAAAATACCCAATCCACTCATTAGCTTCTGTAGTTTATTTCTGTAGCCAATGACGACCCGAGCTCCTTCAATCGTGAATGTTAGCCAATCGGGACACTAACGGATGTTGGATCACTTATAAAAACCCCGAGTTGCTAAGTTCTCTTCATAAGCGACACAACAACGATCTTGTGCTTGTTCTGTTTTAGTTATGTCAGCAGTAAAAGTTCATATTGAACATTGGTAAGTGACACTTACTACTTATATCACCCTCATGTTTCACTTTGCTTCCTGAATTCTCTAGATAACCCTGATTCACTTCCAGTTATCGATTAAAACCTTCCCGAAAAATTCATACACTGAAGCAACTGTTTCTACTCGTATCATTCAAGGTTTTACTGATAAACTGTAGAGGATTTAAGGATTTACTTACCACTATTCCACTCATGGTTATAACAATTGAATGCATGAACAACGTAACATCTGTTTCCTTCTGTTCGTTTACAGCAGTAAATGAGGATACGCCCCGAGGGCGGCCAGCCTGAAACAGGCAATTGAAAGTGCCGTGCCCTCTGCTTCAGTCCAAACCCAGCCGGGTCGATCTGGTAAGTGAATCTGTTTGGTGGAAATGCCTTAATATGTCCCAAGTGATTCTGAAAGACGACAGTCAGCCGGTCTAATGAACACATGATGCGTTTGAATAACTTTGAACGTATTGTGTTGGTATGTCAAAAATCTCATGTTACTGCTCATGTACAAACCAATAGGTGCCATGGGTTGCAAGTGAAAAAGACAAGTTTAAAAACACGTTTGTCTGTTACCTGATAGCTCTGAAGCAATAGCCTTATGTAGTTTTTCTAGTCTGCCACACAGTCATCAGGGCGGCGAATTATTTAATAGGTTTTTTGAAGAAAGTTACTGTCCTACGATTGTCATGAATTACACTTAAGTTCTATTCACACTGTAGCAACAGAACACAAGTTTGATGTGAGTAACCGGAAACCTATTACTTCACTTGCGATGAACTAGGAAACGGACAGATGACGACGTGTTCAAGCAAAACAAAAAACTCTGACTGTTACGCAGGTGTTGTTAGCCTTCTTAGAACTTCCAGATCATTCACATCGTTCGTTAGAAATGTCATCCAGGTCAATGACCCCCTTGTAACCACTACACTACCAGCACTTCCGTTTACCTTTTTTCGGTCCCCCGTTTACTTCATATTTTGTCGTTTCCTTCTTGTAAGATAAGTTACTCCAGCTACAAAAAAATTGTCTTTAGTTTTGGCTAGCTACTGGATAGGAGATATCTAGCCGTTTATTTTACAAACACGATCTCTTTGGTAATTGTGCACCGCCTTAGTTGATAAGGCTTGGACAGACCACATTAAAGAAATCTGTCAGTATCATTTCAGTTGGTTACCATCAATAAAAAACCTTTCTGTTTTGTGTTAAAATTCGTCCGAAACCGTACTATCACAGCTTCATGCTAGTCCCTCCTGGCTGAAGATAAGCTCAATATCTTGTTTCAGCGTCATTCGAAATCATCGTGAATGACGTTCTGGTCTTCTCGAAGTTGGTGAATGGAGATTTCCCTAATGAACAAGCTGTAAGTGACGTTTTACCATGCTAAATATAATGTATAGTTCATAGAAATTATTTTCTTCTCTGAATTAATCGAATAGTGTTTATTAGTCACTTCACAATGCATCATTTTAAACCATTCAGCCACTACGCTAGGTGATCACACAAATATCTGAAGCCCATGGAAGGTCTTTTGTTCGAATCAAAACTCATTTGACGGAAGCAGGTTTATGGTACATTTCAGTCACTATAGCCGGGAAACTATAGGCAACTTACAATAGATTGCGACACCTTCAGAGTTACTGGATGAAAGTAAACCGTGGGATAATAGTTCAGCTGAGATAACGAATTCCCAAACAAAGCTGATCCGATCATATAAGTGTGAAACACCATGTTCCCGCAACGAGTTTCAATACAACAGGCATAATGAGTTTCCTACATTTATTGTCCTCCACAAACGTTTCGTTATGTGTTTCAGGGCACATCTGTAGCTTGTGGGTTCATCTCTATATGTGTATAACTGTATCTGACAGGCATTGTCTGTCATACTGACAAACATGTTGATGCTATCACCTCCCTCCCCACACCATTGCACAACAATCGGCAAGTTATCTCAATGTTGATCAACTAGTCAATGTGTTGAGTGACTAAGGAGTTTTGAGAAATGGTCTGAATTAGCAGTTTAGCAAGTTAACATGGGAATTTGCAGGAAACCCAAAGTGTATTCACAAATTTTGAGGAATGAATGAGGTAATTTTAAACAGACATTCAAGCAAGTCTTGACTATTCATTGCAACGTTGATTATCAGGCGCGGTTTATGCAACGTCTCTGCTGGTCATATTACAGGCTTTTAGTGGTCAAGAAATGTAATTACCCATACCATGGACCACAGAGATTCACAAAACGCAATTTTACACTTCGTTGGTCAGATAACAGAGTCTAAGTTTGAACTCTATCTGGTTTCAGTCCACGACGCCTAGAGACATTACAATAACGTTCGGAGCAAACCTGATTGTACTGTACAAAGTAACAAGAAGAGGGAGAACAGTGATATAAATATATGTTCTATACAAACGTCAACAATACTGAGTAGGAACTTGCACAACGGTAATGATGTTGCCGACCCACCGCAATGAACATCTTTCGTGATAAACACCGTTAGCGGCCTTAACATTTAAGTGCTTGGCGAACATGAACCTTCTGGTGTGAATAACATCAATTACAACTTTCCAAGCAGACTAGTGTCATTAGTTTGATGGACTTACGGCATAAATAGACACTGTTTTAAGTGCCCATAACTGAAACCAACTGTAGCTCATTATTTTGTATAGCCATACTGGGTCAGTCCACATAACGCCAGCATATAAATGGTAAGAACTACCAACCGAATTACACAAAATTCTCATACTGTTTCATTTTTCAGGTCATAGAACAAATTAGAAATGCATCCAAAGGACAGCAACCAATTAGTATCACCTGAACAGAGATGATCGCTTAGAACATTGGAAGAATGGCACTTTGGAACGAAGCAAAATTCGTGACGTATCCAAGGTTAAACCAATCCTGTTTGGACACCTTGGAACCGATGTTCGTTTTCTTGTTCCTGTTGTGCCGTTCTTCGTCTTGATACTAATGTTCTTTTACTTAAGTTGATAGTACAAATATAACACGTTTAATAATTCTTCTGTTGTATTTGGAAAATGTGTGTAGGGTGTGGTGACAGGCTGTGAAGATTCAGTATTTACGCCATGATAAAGTCGGTCTGTAAGTTGGACAATCTTCAGATTTCTGTAAGCACAATTTTGTAACCCCAAGATGTATCAAGTAACAGCTAACATGATTAAAGATGAGGTTAAAACAGGCATCATCACTTGCTATTTTGTTCTGACGGCTTTTGTTCCACAACAAACTATGATGGCTCGTTCTGGCAGTCGTTTGGTAGTGCAATTATGAACAGAAGTCAAATTGCATTATTTTATCATTCACACAAACGATAAAAACCCAGTGTTACAATATAGGCTACTTCGGACGAACGACGTTTTCTATCTGGACTGAGATAAGACGAATACAAAAAGCGAATCCATTGCCGAGATGACAGAAAGTTTCAGTTAACATTTCAGGTTCGTCATGCAGTTAGCGAGCACGATAGTTTGTGATCGACGCTCTGTTCGTTGGCTTAAGCTGATGTCCGGTTGGGTCTTTTCTAAAACACCATTATAATAAAACAGAGTTGGGGTGACTAGTTTTTCTTGTACTGGGTATTTCATTTTAAACGTATCACTTACTCTCTCCAGTTCACTAACTCATGCACTTTAACGGGTTATAATGACCTACTCGATGTATTTAATGAAGGGTCAGTGATAACTAAAAACAAACCTGGATATGACTGTGTGCAGTTAAATGGTTGTCAGTAAACCAACAGATTACATGTGAACAGATGCTCTTAAAAGTAATGACCAACTAGATGAGTATTTCTCCCAACGAAAAGGTGGGTTGGTATCTACTTTCATGCCCACTCTTTATTACTGATGAATTTGAACGATTAGTTATTATTGACAGGATAAGTACTAGATTACTACTCCGTCACTGAAAGCTGATGTGACACTCATTCATGTGTCCGTTGGTATATATCAGTGTTAAAACCTCCGAATGAGATAGCTTCTCGATTGCAGCTGATACATACTGTGTATAGCACAAAAGTGTTGTACTTACTTGACAATAAAGAAAATTCAGTTACCATCCATCTCAAATCGTCTTCAGACAATTGGTTGACTAATTGGATGACAAATCTCCCCATTAAATGATGAATCTTTTCAAATGTACCAACTGAAAGTCATTAAAGAACAACAGATCACATTCTTGAACATAAAACCAAGGCGTCTTGTTTTGCGTCGAACCACTTGTTAAAACTATGTCGATCGGACTGAACACAGCCTACGTCAAGTTGCCAATTTTGCACTGGTTGTAGTACCTCAGGGACTAGCACTTGTTAAGACGTCACTGATTCATGATGTGCGCTCCCAATCTGGCACACCATTGCCATCAGTTTCATTTCTGTTTACGGGTATTCATCGAACACAGCCTGAGCTGGACTGAAATTCGAATCCTGGAAACCACTGTGTTACAATCCTGTATCAAATGACAAACGAAGTGGTATTCAACAGAACCTTTCACGGAGGTGAGATTTATATTATTGACAAAAAAATTGTGTTGTGATCAATATTTTTGGCAGGAGGACTACTAAACTGATAAAAAAGATGTATACTAGTGCTCCTGCTCCTCTTATTTTTGGGACAGAATGCTTCATTCTATGAAATCTATTTTACGTTATTACAACACGACAGGTGAGTTAATGCTAACCGTCAACATAGCCGAGCGATCATGGTTGATCTTGAGGTGTCATCAAAACTGGTCCTGGTGTATGAGAGTGTTATAATCCCTTCATAGGGAGGTATACTATGCAAAGGCCTCAGCTTATAGCCTATTGTGAATAATAGACAATCATCAGATAACAAAGTAGGAGCGCATGCCAATGTACAAAACAACATGAGTAACAATAGTATGTTCACATGGTCTACTGCAGAAGACAAAAAGAGAAAGGAACTAGCATTAAACCACCTCCGTATGTATTAACGTGAAATGACGCAAATTCACGGGGGCTAGCATGTTGTTAGGATGTTTAGCATTGGACAAGAGCCAAACAGTAGTGGTTCAAGCCAGGATACTCTTGTTTACCAAATTAAACACCTGTTTGAATATCTTTATATCTGGGTTTAAGATCCAGCTCGGAATGGTAATACAATGAAGACTATCATAATTTTGAGAATGATATCCAGTTAGTTACCGTTTTAAACAGCTCAGAAATAGTCACCAAACATTACACGTCTCCTTTTTCATCAGAAGGAACTTCCGTGCACAACACAAAAGCGTAATTCGAATCATTAGTAACAGGAAATCAGACTTCAAACTAAAACCGAGGTTTCCAGGACGTCCTGTCTGAGGAGTACCACTCGTATATGTCAGTATTCATTTGATGGTTGTCAGCATGGTGTGTTTCAGACAACAAAACTATTGTTGAATAAGTTTTTTATTCGATTGTTTTGTCCAGTGTTTGTTTTACAACGAAAGTGCCTAGGACCCAGAAGTTCCATGCCACGTAAAAGTGTGTTCTGGTAATTGACTGTTTTTTCTTTCTGATTACTATCTGATTAACATTGAGCAACTATCTATATGAAAGAAAGCCATCGCCAGCCATCACAAAACACTTATCGAATGCAAGTCGTAATGTGAGTATTGTGCCATCGTTTACTGTCCTGGTGTGTGTCGTCAATTACTGCGTCCTTACGCGTGGTGATCGAGCAACTCGAAAATTTTTCACAAGAAAGTGTAGTTCAGTGTTTGTGTATGATAACTTAGTCATGTATAATTTGAGGTCCACAGTACAATGGTCAAAGTAGTTGCCTCATAAGGGCGTAAATCGTAGTTCACACATAGATTGTAACAAGAATTTATACTAATGAAGAGTGATAACACCAATAAAACTAGAGTCCGATGCCCCTTTTTGAAAGGAACTGGCTGAAACCTCTGTCAAAACACAATATTGTAATCGAATGTAAAAGGTGTTCAATTTGTGTCAGCCAAATCCCGATCACTTACGCAGAGTTATTGCAAAGTTTACTACTCAATTATCTGAATTTGGGTATGTGTGCCAACAAAACAACTGCCTGTTGGTAACAACTACTAGGAACCAGTTACACTAGAGACTAGACGGAGGAGCGTACAGTGTCCGGTCTACTGTTCAAGTACTCACAAACGACCGCACACACGATCAGCACTTTCCGCTCTGCCAGCAGATACGCACAAATTGTTATGGCTAACTGTAACGAGAAAAATCTGTGGTTTTATTTGCCGCCATTGTTCAAAACAATCGTTGTGTAAGCTAAACATCCAAGACTGACCTAGATGAGTACAAGCTGGCAGCAATTAGGTTAAATTGTTTACAATACCTATAGAATGATGGGTCAGTGCGCTACACTGTCAGAATCTGTATGGCAATAGAACAATGAGAACACACTGGGTGTCTGGTCCTCAGAATATACAAGCACAGATGGTCACACAAACGCCGTTGTTTTGTTCCGGTTCTGATAAACAATTTTTTACAAACTACTCCATCTAACCATGTTGATAAAGAATGGTGCTGCTATAGATGTAATTAACGTTCAGATCAATTGTGAAGAACCAGGCTGAATTGCCGCGCTAATGGTAAGGAATATTAGGTATGGTGAAAGCCACCATAGTATTCAGTCACAGGTTAGTTATCCGCTTCAGCTACGAGTTCGGAGCATGGAAATGACGCTCGGGAATCAGAGTTCACAAAAGACAACATGCGAGTTGCACTGTAATCAAGAGTCACGAGAAATGCAAACGTCACTGTAGGTCAGCTCCAGAACCGATTGAAAAATTAGCCAAAGAGCAAAATTGTAGAGCTCAAACGAATCACTGGCGAGGTTTTTAAGCCCAGCTGGTAGAGCGCTTGACAGGTTTGAGCATGCTGTTCTTTTTGCTGGTTCGAATCTAGTAGATGGCTAGAATTTTTCCAGTTGAATTTCTTCCAAATTAACAGACCGATCGAGTTATTTACTCGTAATACGGTTTTCAAGACGCATCGATGTGATTGATGGTTACCATCTTAAAATGCTTGGTAAAGCCTGCTGGGATATTTGATCCCCTAAATCAGTCGGTGGATTCCGTATGAGACAGTGAGTGGTGGTTGAGTGAGTTCAACTTTGAAAATTCTGTCCTTGCGTTGCAGCTTGATAACTCAACTACACGTTCTTTGTGGACATAAGGTTTCTGTTGTTCGTCCGAGTTAAGTTGAGACTGAGGGTTTCGACAAGTGGGTCTGTAAACTAACCCCTTAGTTAAACCACTCATAATCTAGTCACTGGCCAGCAGTTCGACTGACTTACTGGACACTTCCTAGGACAGGACAGATAAATGTATGCAGACATTTCAAATAAGCACGTCGTACTAAAGGTGCCAAAGAAAGGAATCCTCCTGTTTGAGCATGAAAGAGATCGATAGGATCTTGAAGCGCACGATAATGCGAGTGTAAGTAATTAAGCTGGGCATCGACTACATCCGACTGCAGTTTCCGTATTTAGATAAACATTTCAGCCAACCTCTCTTGCAATGAAGAGATAGACTAGAACTTCGATTTCGTTAACGCTCACCAGTAGTACATATCCATACAGTGGCCGGGATTTGAGCTCCGATCATACTTTGGTGGTAGGCCCAGCCGAATTATCAGAACTGAGCATTCAACCATACTCCTTTAAGAATACTGATCAGTTTTTCCAATCCTCTCGAGAAGAGGTGCAGTTACTATCCTGGCCAGAATCTATAGAAGTTGTGTTCGGATCACTCCAACTGAAACTGATAGTTGGATGGCAGAAGGTTGGCTGGAGGATCGAACCACGGACCCATCACACCGCACGCCGCGACCCTACCGCTCGACTAACCGACCGTCGTCGGCCGGCTGCACAATGCCAATCTCAACTGATTCCTATACCCATACCCCATTGGTCAAACTATCGTACTGTAGGTCTGACACATATATACTCCTGTATTGATTATATTAATTACTGGCCGAACGTTTCTTACATTATTACACGTAACTAACCCTGCTCCGACACTATGAACTGCCCCTTTGAACTCGCCCTTTGTTTGTTTTGTACCGCCGCATTGAACTGTTTACGCTACCGTGTTATTGGTTGATATTTGCTGACAGTTAAATTCGGTGCACACAGTTCACTTGGTTGTAAGTTGTATAATTTGCTAACCATTGCTTATTTATGTACAGAACCAGTTTATCTGAGTAAACCTTCAACATTCCGTCTTGTTCTGCCCTGAATCAAGAGGTTTACAACCGCCCCGATGGACTGCGTATAGCCGTGAATCCTGACAGATTCTACAGCGGTAGTCAAGGTCAAATGTTTAGACTGGCATCAGTCGCCTGTGGCTACTAGATAAAAACACACTTATTCACCAATGAGCAGTTATCACGTGCAGTTTCCTGCTCTGACGCAGAAGGTCTGTATAATAGTACGTATTACCACACTCTACAGAGTATTAGGAAGAACCAAAAAAAAACATAGCTGGACCGAAAACTAAAAACCACACTCATCATATAGTGCACAATCAAAGCTAAAGGAAAGAAATGGTAGAAGACAAAAATGGTTTAACATTCTGGAAATGAGGGCTGCTGATTTGGCAACCAAAGACAGACTTCGGTTGACAGAACCAAAAACGGTTTAGAAACTACTTAATTTACTTACGTCTAAAGTGCTCGTCACCTTCTTCGTGACGATTCTGCAGTACGCTGATAACATAACGACCTGAGACGGCAAGCGAGCTCATGGCCGCACTTATCGAAATGTCATATAGTCAAGATACCACGATAAATGGCACCGATAGTTTCCTTGCGTATCGCGCGCCTCACTTCAAGGTCGCGCAATAATTACTCATCGAAATTTTGGGCGCCCCTCATAATCGTATTTCCACAGGCAGTTCGATTCAATGCTAAGTACTGTCAAAATCTAGAATCAATAGTGCGACGCAAAAACTTACCTGGATAACAGCCTTTGATAACCAAGATTCCAGTTTCAGTTGTCCATACAGCAGCTGCTCTGAAATACGGTCTTCGCTCATTCTACGAACGTGACCTAGCTGACGAAGCTGATCGAGAATCAGCATGACTTAAATCTTCTTTTGGCTGTTCGCTGAACTAACTCATTATTCGAAACCATGTCTAATAAACAAAAACCCAAGATAAGTCTTAGACATTGCAAATGATAAAAGCTCAGAAAGCACACATTCCACTGATATAACGACCAAGTTTCACCATCTTACAGCGGTGGAGACAACATCGTTCAGCGTTAGACAAACAAATTAGTGACAATCTACCAAAATGTTCTAACAGACAACTAGCCTTCGTTACACGACCTCGCAACCCACGGCCACGGACAGGTATGTCGACCAATTCACACTCAGGCAGAAGACGTCTGCGAAGATATTGACAGTGACTTTAATGAGGCGAGTTTCGGGTGTAGATACAGAAAAATCACCTCCATCAGGAGAACACTGAAACAAAGAAAATACCTCAACTGCGTTGATATCTAAACCAAACTTGAATACTGAAGTCGCAAAAGCCGTGACCAGTCGTTGAGGTTACCCTTCACTGTGAGCCAGTAGCGCACTCTCATTTGTAAACAACAACATGAGTATTACAGAAATCTGTAGCCTTCATTAGGTGCCGAAACGCCGAATATTTGGATGGATACCACAAAAGGAATATTTAGGATTAAATCGAATCTAGCGATTTAGGATAATTTACTCATTAACACGTACTCGACAATTCCAACAACGCTTTTGCTCAAGGTCGGGTTAAACGGACTATCTTCCAAGTCCAATAAACGTCAGAAAGAGCTATCAGAAAGATTGGAATTTATACGGTACTGTTCAACAAAAGCACAATAAAAGTGCCCTCTCATCTTGAATGTGAAGTAGCCGGATACACAAATTATCTACCAGAAGGGCGTTCAAAAATGGAGTAACCAAGCCCGAATCCGCGAATAGCCACCAGTCAACGGGAAATAAGCTCACTGGATCGATCGGATACAAATGGAAGTAAGAACGTCTCAAACAATACCAAGAAGGAAGTTTTAATAGATACGCAATGATAGTTATAAAAAAGAAGAAAACAAACACTTTGTTTGCGGTTGGGGTACAAAATTCATCCTGATTGTTTACTGCACACAGCAAAGACAAATGTAGACAATTTTAGGATCGGCTTTCTACAGACAAACCATACATACTTCAACGAATTCATCGCTCTGCATCACACCAAACACAAGAAGACAAACGTAACAGACGAACCTCAACGGATGCAAAATTATATCCCAAGAAAATTCTCCGAGTTCTGAAAATTAATCACCATCTTCATGGTCAAATATGAACTGAATCGGGTTGAGGCTAAAACACAACCACGCTCCACAGTGACGAAAATAGCAAAACCATCAGAAACCTAACGACACGATTGTGTAGATATTCACATGCAACATTCTGATTGGATTGACGAGCTGAACTGGACGTCTAAACTCAGTAATCATCATCCGAACTGTCTCATTACTGGCAGAATAAAATGCCATGGTTAAATCCACGAAGGGTGTATACAGAAACTGGTTGCGATTACAACACCTCTCTCGGATTTGTTGAGCAGAAAACACCAGATCGTTTTTTACTGTGACTCGCATGAACTCCACATTGCTCCTCGAGAATATTGGCCTCCAAAACTTCCGCACTGAGTCGGTTCAATAGGACTGTTGCCAACATCATTCCAGAGCAGCTCAACAAATAGTTGCCGGTGCTTTGCATTCCAGTCGTACTCTCAACCAAAGGTACTTTCAAGACATCCTCAAACTCACGATGGACTGTTTCGTTCTTCCAGATGAAGTGAGTCAAGTAGAACAAAACACTTTCCGAAACTGGTCAATGATTCTTCAGAATTTAATCCGGCAATCCATCCTCGCCTGCGACCTGTCTGTTTTGTAGTTATTCGATAGCCATGTGCATTTCCGTCAAACCTGGGGCGAGAGCAAGTGAAGCTTTGACGGCTTATTGTGACAGGCTATTCACAGTCACCCAATCAATGACAGCAGAACGGTTCAGTAGGCTTTCTGATTATTTGCACCAAACCTACCTGATATCCATTGGCTGGGTGCAAAAATAACCGATGTTCACGTCAATTAGTGCTTTGGTTGAATAGACAAGCGGACCAAAGCTCGCCTAAAGCGAAACGTAGAACCGTTTGTATTGTCTGGGGTCGGTGTAGCCCTGAATCCATTCATTTTTGTTTCCTCCACCAGTAGTCCTTGATTCTGCGAAGAAGTTCTGCCAGTGGATGGTGAATCTTCAGGAATGTTGCTGTCTTGTCTTTATTGTCAGAGTCCATTATGGAATTGGCAAAGGCGGCATTCTTCTCTTGTATCAGATTGTTGTCGTTGAACCAGTCCGGGCATTTTTAACGTTCGATACCGATCGCCTCGGTGGCTGCTGTCGTGATCTTTTCCTTGATGAATTGCCACACCCCTTGGATAGGAGAACGTCTTGCAAACGAATGGTAAATGCGCGTTACAAAAAAGTCCTAGTCTCAGAGTTCCCTAATCGTTCGGCATTCAACTTTTGCCTTTGTCCGGAGGATCTACAATAAACAGCCTTCGAGAGATGGATAGACAATTTGCTCCTGACCGCCTGTCGTTTGTGCCACATTCAGCGTAGCACATCAATGGCGTGATACGCACTTCATGGACGTCACGCTGCCACGCTATCACATACTCCAGCAAATAATGATGACCGCTTGGTGGTTGAGTCCATGCCGTGATGTCGCTCACATCTAGCCGGAATCAAGTGTTTGTGATAGCTTGCTCGTGAGTAGCACACAGATGGTAGAGATTATCACCGAACCAATGCCCTAGGATTTGGGGACTCTCGGCCAGGCTGTTGAGTCACGCCCAACTCGAGCGTTCAAGTCACCCAGAAGAAACAGTCGGTCAGTCACTGGTGTCGACCGGATTGTGGCGGACAGCTGATCATGGAACTGGTCTTTTGTATCGGCGGTTGGACCACAAACAGTAACAAAAGTAGCCCACCTACCTCGACCGAGTCGCAGACGTATAGACAGCATTCGACAGCTGATGCCGTGTGGTTCGCTTATCACTAAAGTATTGGTGCGGTCAGTGACTAAAAAAAGACAGCATGCTTCCAGAAACTGTTCCCCGAGTAACTTATCCAATAGAAGACGCACCCAACAGTTACTTCTCGGAGCTTACATTGGTATGTAAGTCTTGTCTCACTAAAGATTGCTATGTCGATGCCATAACAGGCATTCGTCTGCTGTACGTCAATCGGGACTATCGTTTGAGAAATTTGTAACACCGAGTTCCCTTTAAGCATTTCATTAGAGCACAAAGAAGATGTATATTGCAATATGTTAACAATTCATTTACCCCCATCAGTCGCAAACGTAAAACATGCAAGTTATATACATCATACAAGTCAGGACAGATAGGGATTAGACACGCATTCAAGCATACCAAGTATTACGTAATCACGACCATGACAACCCGATCGGTTGCCTCATCCACTTTCATGCACATCACGTCGCCTGGTAAGTTCGGATGAGCATCGCTCCACAGAAAGCTAATAGCTTCGGGTTTCGATTGCGCAACAGTATGTTAAATGAGTTTAATGGGTCAACTTGATGACCTGTTTCATTAGGTGTTTAGCAATCGATGACGTTGGGTTTCGAGCCGTCAGCGCAACAAGTTGGGACTGGTGCGTCATCTGTTGTTTTAACCCTTTCGGAATGTGTTCGGCGACTCACTGAGATAGTTGTCGATCTGTTCTGCCTATGTAAACGTTACTGTAACTTCAAGTGAACTGATATACAACATGGGAAGCGGAACTGTTTGGCAAGCTACATTCGCGATTGCGGAGAACTGATCCTCTGGTGGTTTGAAATAAACGCAGCTGCGCAGCCGCATACATTCGAGCCAGAGCAGACTTTAATTTGTGCTTTATGTCGTTGGCTAAATGGTCATCTTACAATGGCAAGAATAGGAAAACATCCTCCGTTTGAGCTGTCAGTATGGGCTCAGTGCTCTTCTTCACCGTACTATGTGCCCCGATGAATTTGTTGGGGGCATCCATTTGCTAGTAAAGTTTGTTTCAGCAGTTCCTGTTCCATCTGCAGTGTATCGGAGGTGCAAATACGCCTGGCTCTATGAAACAGTGTCTTAACCGAATCCCGTTTGTTTGCAATAAGAGCAAAGCTGGAAAATGGAAGATATTGACCACCCCATGTCACGTTGCGGTGAAATGAGCGCTGTAACGTGCCATCCGCACGTCTAATAATGAGTACATCCAGAAAAACTAAACTATTGTTCGATTCTACTTCGTGAGATAAAGATAGGTTGGGGTGGATAACATCAAGAGAGTTGAAAAACAAGTCAAAATGAGTAACGTCAATAAAAATTAGAATATCACTAACGTATCTTTTGTACGTTAACGACTCAACTATATAATCCGGCACTTGCCACTCAATCGTTCCTAAGAAGATGTCAACTAGTGTTGGGCCTAACGGGCTACTCATAGCCACACCGTCTATCTGTTCGTAAGTCCTTCAAAATTGAAACGAATGTTTTCTGTACATAACAAAATATGATATTTGAGGTATTCAAGTGGAACATCTATATTACAGTTCTGACTGGAGATCAAGTCACACAAAACTCGACTGTCTCACGAAGGGCAACATTTGTAAAAGGAGAATCAACATCCACGGAAAACCTTACTTGGGTAATCACCGAAGTATTTTCTAGGATCCCAGTCATTTCGAAGGAGTCCTTCAAACAATGTGTGGATAAAACTCCACGGATAATTTCCAAAATGTCCACTGGCCAATGACCAACTTTATGATAAACAGAATTGTTCATGCACAAGATCGGGCGTAGAGGCGTACCATCCTTGTGTACTTTTGGAATACCTCTCAATCAGGATGTTTCCGTGTCAACTGGCTTCAGTTTTCTACAATGAGCTTCAGATGTGTGTCCATGTAACAACAGTATCCGAAGTTGTCTTGCAACTTGCTTTTCCAACAGTATGTTGTTTTCTGATGTCTGGCCCACTTTGAACTTTCTCTGGTCTCCCAAAATAGTGTTCATTTTCCTTAAATACTCGCCCTTGGTCATGACTACTACACTAGAGCCCTTATCCGGTTTTAGGAATACCAGATGTTGCATGGCTCTTAGTTCCTTCACGGCCCGATAGTGTTCCTGCTTTAGACAGCAATGTTGACTAATGGGCGCCGACAAAACTGGTTGGAGATGTTTACGAATTTTGCACGGAACCAGCCTATCTCATCAGAAGATGTGGGCGACAGTCCCTTCGATTGGTCGAACATGTATTCAAATTGAACTCGTGTGTTCAACTTGTTGAAGTTCTTTGGCGGTATTTTGAACTTCAGTTCAAGTGAGAGGACTTCCAGCTGCATCTGGGTGAACTGAGTGGACGAATGGTTGTGCACATGTTTGAAACCATCACCAGGAAACACGCTGATTTCGGCTGACTGTGAAAGAGAGCGCTGAAGAGAGTGACAAGTTCCTCACCCAGTTATTTCAAGGGTGTCTCTACTGGAAATTACATACTTCCTTCGGCAAACCAATGACGTTATGTGATTAAAAGTGGATGAGGCAACCTATCGGGTTGCTACGGTGGTGATTATGTAATACTTGGTATGCTTGTATGTGTGTCTAATCCCTAACTGTCCTGACCTGTATGATGTAAATAACTTACATGTTTTACGTTTGCGACTGATGGGAGTAAATGAAATGTTAGCATATTGCAATATATGTCCTCTTTCTGTTCTAATGAACTGTTGTTTTGCTCGGGCCAACGCGAAACGGAGACCGTCGAGACGAGTGAACATGATTTGTTTGCCTCTCTTACAACCCAGTTGGCAAATATCTCTGCATCTTGCTCGATGAATTCAGTGTAAGTTACAGTGTATCATTCCTTTAGATCAGTTCACTGACATCTACCAAACAATTGTTCGATAGAACAATCATTAGTTCTTACTCCGTGGTTTCTCTAAGCCACTATTCCGAGTGCATTGGCTTGGCTTGAACGGTAACTGAGCTAAACCTTGTCTGCAAATATTTTGAATGTTATTTAGACCTTTAAATATTCCAACCCACAAACCAATGCGAATAGCAACCAGTATTTAAATTATCACCAGTAAAACATATTTCTCGATTAATGAACTTTCATTTACTGTTGCTGTAGTCAGTAGCATAAAATATCTGAAAAATTCTGTTTTTGGAAGTGAACCAATGCTAGAGTTATTCTAACCTACACTAATTGACGCCATGCATGAAATCGACACGTTTCATATTGATTGATTCGGCTATTTACGATCACGTGATCTACCTCAACGAGGCGGTATATCTTCGTGTGGTGAGTAAATCTTATAATCACAACAAGTGGCAACATCAGATTCTGTTCGTTCGAACAAAATAGTTCTGGAGGTTTATTCGGCGTAGACAACAACGTTGTTTCAGGATTTACACCATTACATAAGTCGTTGCATCTTAACAAATGTTCAGAGAGGAGTTTTATTACTTTAAGCAGTCGAAAACACTAGCCACGAGAAAAGATAAAGTTAGATGGGAAGTAAAATTCACCAAGTCCTCTCAACTGTAATGTTGTGTTTCTGGTCTGAAACGGGGCTGTCTATCCACTGTTGATGGTCACATATAAGTAAGTAACAGTACTGCCTGTTCCCAAAAAGTGAATTGACAGGTTTCTGACAGAACGTGAATGTTAGGCCTAAGTGTTTGTGCTATTCAATTCACATTGTTGTCTGTGCAATCGGCATAACGTCTTGTCTTACAGGTTAAGACACTAACAATTCATCCGTTTTCCCTCCTGACCAAATGGTCGCTTTTTCAGCCATCTACTTATGATGACTGATTCGAACAAGGCCAGGTAGGTTAGACTTATGGAGTCGTTCCGATGGAAAAACAGCCAAGCGACCGATCCATAAATTTCTACATCGCAATCCTTTGTTTCTGAATGACCACTATTTGTTCTATCTAACGTCTAGCATCAACACAGTCATGATGAGCTTCTTTTGGGGATTTTTAATTTTGATCCGACGAACTTTCATTCTACTTCAGGTGTTTTCCAATAATTAATCCATGAATACGGACAACCAGAACCGAGTTTGGTTATAGGCTGTTGGTTTCCCAGGATTTTACGAGAAGACAAATTTCAACTACTCATGAGTTCTCGTTTCTCCGTCAAACGAAGAACAAGTTTGCTGAACAGTTACAGAGGAGGTAGTTGATGAGGATTTTTCAACAAAACCGCTGGCCAGCGGTGTGTCAACACAATGGGTAGGTATACGGATACAACTGACAACCATACGGACAGATAAAATCAAAAAAATAAAGGACATTGATAACGGTATACACGTAATGACTTGTGGAAGATAGGTAATGTTTCTACCCTTCTCAAGCTCAGCCTTATAGTAAGTTATTTCTATATGGTAATCTGCTCGGTTGAAAACCAGGCTTGAGAGAATATCCCATTGATCACTCGTTCCTGATTATAGGAGGGCGCTTGTCAGCTAGTGACTAGGTGCATGCATAATTTTGTCTGATAAGAACTGGTCTGCCTTGCGGCTTATCGATAACTGATTTGATGCTGCCATTCCTTCCGAATGAGAGTGTACAGCGAGGCCCATAACCGTTGTCCGTCTGTTGCCACTCAACGTAAGTGCCATATTTCCTCTGAATACAGGCGACTAACCTGAATGCTAGTCTATACATGACGGGTACAGTGGAGATGCACATTCGTGAGAATGCTTCAGAATGAAAACGTCCGCAAATATCTCTTAACGATCCAGCATCATTTTGCTTCCTTGTCATCATTATACAGTTTGTGGACAGACCTCAGTAGTCTGTCGACATAACAAACATTCTCGTGTCATCTTCGTATCCAGAGACGTTTAGACTGAGACCATCCAGATAATAGGCTACGTAGTATTGCTAGTAGGTGTGCATAATAATGCCTTTCGAATAACTGAATAGTCAGTGGTTATGTGTGGATCATTTTTAAAGTAAGTTTTAATCCATTGAATGGGCATTCACATTCTGCGGATTCCGTATAAACCGCCATAATTTTATCATCGGCGTAGGGCATAGCTACCGACCAGAAAATGTAAGTGAGATAGGGACGAATAGATGACCCAGAATAGATCCTCATGGGATGTTTCTATTCCACGGCAACTGATGGAATAAACCGCCCCTTGACTTTGCGCTAAACCAAAATCATCCTAGGTAATCATAAGCTTACCTAAACTGTTGTCCCACGAGGCCGTAATTACTGGGTTTTCTTAGCAAGATAAGGTGATCTACTATAGCGAATGCTGTAAACAAATCTAGGTAGACTGAAGCGGTCAACAGTGTTTCATCGACGGTCTTAATTCAACATTCAGGACAAATTAACAAGTTTCAGACGCATAACAGTTCCTTCGGAAATCCACGCAATACACTGCCGGGAAGTTCAAGTTATACGAGAGAGGGCTGTTAATTAAGGAGCACGTGGATTCATTGAAGCTGCTTCAAAAGAATCCAGATATCCTCTTCAGCAAACCATATAAAGGAGCTAGAATTGTCATCCTGAATATAAGCGATTACATCGAGAAATTGAATAATGAAAAATACTGTGTAGCGAACAAGCTCGTTTTCAGTGAGTCATCATCAGGCTAAATACATCACATTTATATCACGAATTTTACAGGGGAAT